>CM021106.1:624371449-624501677 GCA_007115665.2 Sequoiadendron giganteum | reverse complement strand
TGAATACAATCTTTGAACAGGATTTTATGTGGTCTTTTGGAATATAATGAATGAAGTTCAAGTTCATATGGATGCATAGAATCTAAAGATTTAGATTTGGTTTTAGTTAAGTTAAGACAACCACTTGAGTAGGCACTCAAGGTAACTATTCTTCACTACATTTACAGTTGTTTTATTTTTGTTTAGCAGTTAGTTTTATTGGTCATTGATTTATAAATTACATGTAAGTTAGAATAGATTCTCATGTTATGATTATTAATAATGATTTTTTCATGGGCACGAATGAGTTCAATTGACTTATACTTCAGAGGATAGATTAAGTTTAGTTATTAGTTTTGAATAGTTTCAAGTCAGTTTCAATAATTCTTTTTTAGTAGCAGTTCAACTACAGGTTATGTTGTAGGCACTTGTAGCCATTAGCACCAGTTCACTTCTTTCATCGTTATATGTTTCTATGATTTTCTAGCAAGTAGAATGCCTTTAATAGGACAACCTAGGTAGCCTCAAGTCTCTGAAGGCACATATAGAGCAACACCATCGCAAGTTTACAAACCTTGGTTGAAAATTTAATGTATTTACAATGTTGAGTGGACTATTAAGCTAGCCATTCCTTTGAATTTTGTGGTTTCTACCAAGTTTACAAGACACTAGTTTAGACTCTACTATAAAACCATCTCATAGTTTGTCATAAGTTGTGAAATTTTAGTTGATATTTGTATGTTTGTCATTGAGGTTTTTTGTAGTTCATTTTTTTAGTTTTCCTTTTTGTACTTTTAGGTTAAAAGTACATAAAACCCTAAAAACCCCTATCATACAAGGGAGTTTCCCCTTTCAAACATAGAGGAATTTTTTTAGTCAAATAACAACTTATCTAATTGTTGGAACGTTTGTCATTGCTCATTGGGTGAGCCACTTTGAAATTTGCAATGAAAAACCTTTTTACCAACAAAAGATAATGGAGGGGAGAGTAGAGCTATCACACCATTAGTATTAGGAATGAAAGGCATCACCTGACCACTAGCAATAATTTTCTTTGTGTTGACTAATTTTTTGACCTCTTCAATTGCTTTATGTTTCTCATTTGCTACATCATTAACTTGCTTTAGTTTGGAATTATCTCCAACAACCTTTGAATTTTCCATATTTTTGGTTGAGACATTAAAAATCTTATACTTAGATATGCATTTGACATATGCATCTTCTTCCTAGGTGGAAACCTCCCTATAATCCTATTTGCATTTCTTTTTGCATTATATTCCTTTTTTTTCATTTATTATTTTTGTGGATGGCATATCTAGGACAACCACACCTCTAGCTTGATTTGTGGCACCTACTTGCCTATTTCTTAGCTAGTAATCACTTTGGACTTGCAAGACAATTAATTTAGTGAGAGAGTTTATATATTTATTAGATTGTTTTTCTCTCTTATACCTTTGTCTCATTTGTTCCTTGAGCTGATTGTTCAAGTCTTTGTTCGTTAATTCATATGGAACACACTGGCTATCATGATCATACTGAAATAATTCCTCACCCTCATATACATCCAATTGATTAGCATTGACATCCTTATAATACTTGGGTGTACATTCATTCTCTTGGAATCCTTTATCTTCTTCAAATAATGTAGCAACAAAATATTTTGATTGATCATGAGGAAAATAACATATGCCACACTAGAATGAATCTTGTTGAAGATTATCATGATCCTTCCTCAAGGAATCAGGGGTTTGTTTCTCTTGGTATACTTGGTTTGTACTCCTTGGAACCACTTTTTTATCATTGGCTTGAGGTCTTTTATACCAATCATAATTGTACAAGGTCTATTATGAAATTTGTGACCTTCATTGAAGTGTATGGTAGAATTGTTATAGGACACACCTTTCTCATTCTTTGCAACCTTGTATGAGAGATCCTTCACGACTCCCATTAATTTTTAAAAATTTTCCTTAGTAGTGAGTGGCCTATTAGAAGTTATTACACTTGGTTTATGAATTTTTACATCAGCCCTCTCGTTGTCTTTACTAGATGCCCTCAAATTACTCTTTATATTGATAGCCATGAAAATAATTTTCCCTTGATGTTTGAGGGTTCTTATCAATTCTAAATCAAATGTTGCACAATACAAAACAAGGAACATAGGCTCATTTAGTCTCAGAAGGGGAGGCAATTTCATCATTTTCAAAATAAACCTATTGTTGAAATCAAGAATTATTTCATTAACCCCTTTCCTTATAGTAGTTATCTCATGGATTGAAAATTTTGAATCCACTCTTTCTCTATATTGTAGTTAGAAAACCCTCATAAACTTGTCCCATGAAACTATGCTTCTATTTGGAAGACTTTTATACCATTCTCTTGCACTTTCTTCCAATGATTACACAAAGAGCTTCATCATGGCATCTTTGTCTTCTATTTCATATTCACCCATGACATCAATAAAAGGCCTCAAGTGGTCCTCATTAGTGATAGAATTTTTACCTTATCACTTAGGCACCTTTCCTCCAATCTCAATTGAGAGAGATTAGGGTAATCGAGAATGCCATAAAATTATAGTTGCTTGTATCTCTCTAATCCTAATGACGATTTGACTAAAGCAAATCTTTGAGCCTTTCTTGTGGGGTCAACACCAACGTTCTGTCCTACATTTTAGTGTTGGGGGTTTTGATGATGTTGCTAAAAATTTTATAACTAATGATTTGGAATAGTTTGTGCAACATTTTGATGTTGATTTATTTGTTGAGCCCATTGAGAAATTTGAGCTTGTCCTAATGCAATTTACGCTGCCATTTCACACTGCCTTTCTTTGAGGTGGTCTATAAGATCTATATGTTGATTTAATTCCCTTTATCTACACTCATTATTTGATTGAGAAACTAGGTCAACATCATAGAATAAATTCTCTACTTCTTATTTAGTTCCACGAGATGAAGTAGGAGAATTGTTATGTTTGTATCTTCTTTGATTTTGTAGATGTGGAGGCAGAGGAAAATTCGTGTCTATATTTTTTTGTATGTAGATTATGAGATGTATAATTGTTTCTTATATTACATTTGTCTCCTTCCCAAGCCTCCCATAATCACACCTGAAGGTTCTCCTACTAGTTATGACCTTATTATATCAGCCGAGTCATCTGCTGTATATTGATCATATTCTTTCAATGCAACTTTTCTATTTGAAGTGCCTACTTTTTCAATACTTTGAGAATTATGTAGAGATGATATACCTAGATTCTTAGCTTTCCATTTTTCTTATCACCTTCTCGCATAAGGGGAAATTGTATCAAGAATTTCTTGACCTTTGGATCGTTGATCCCTTTCCATCCCTATCTTTTCTCTTTTGAAGTTAACTTTTGGATATTCCTTGATAGAGTCACCACTCCTTAAAAGTAGAGAAAAATCTTGATCATTAATTTTGTTTTATTATACTAACCAAGTACCAAGATTTTCTTGGCTACACCACGGTTACTAATTACCCTGGTTCCTTAATTTGAGTCTTGATTTAAAATAGTACCCAACAACAACACCAAGTTGTTAGTGATTTGAGCTATGGACCTCAAATACCTAAGGTCTAATAATCTCCCAAGTGTTAGAGGTGTCAAACTTAGGAAGATTACCATAAACTTATACTTAGGTAGGGCAACTTAGGACCAATTATTGAGGTGGATAAGATCTCCTTTAGTTCTAGCTCTACAAGACCAAGGGGGTTTCCCTAGGGTGCTGGAATATATATTACCACAAAAATAAAACAATCGCCATGACATAAACAATACCCATTGCATAGTGCACCTCTACTCTACTTGTCACTTCATTCCTATATGTTGGTTTAAGAGATTCAAGGTTAAGAAGGTCTTATTAAAGAAATGATCTAACACATAATTTTCAATGAATGTGTTATAATACCCATTAAAGTGTTACACACATTCAAACATGACAATAAAAACACTAAAAATATAAAACTAAAAAGATGTTTAGATTGATGTATTTTGAGCATGTTGAGGATGATGGGGAGAAAAATAAAATAATAGATTAGTGTCTTTATCCATTTGGGCAACATAGTCTTTGAATTTAATCAAACATGTAATAATTGAAACCAAGGTGATATCTTAATCAAGACACAACAAAAGACTATGCCTTTTAGAATGTACATGAAAGTTGGGTTCTACATATATCTTCAAAAAATTAATTGATAGTTGCAAAATAATAAGTGATTTTAATTAGTAATCCATGAGCATGCTATACATTTCCTTTATTGTGTTGAACATATTACTTACAAAGCCTTTGCATGGATTTTACAGTCTTCTGGCTGACCAACTAAATAACACACATCTATTAATGTACACCATACACATGGAGACACTTAATGAAGGTTGAATTTTCCATTAGTCACTTGATCTACAATGGTTACACATGTTATTACAAACTTGGGATAAACACATATCATTACAATACCAAAATTACAATACCCAGAACTAGAAATTAAAACCCTAAGGATCTTTGTGAATATCTTTCTTCAACTGATTTTGTAACTACTCTTCCTTAATCCAAAAATATTCTCTTTCAAAAATGGTAACCAATATCAATATAGCCATGACAAGAAGGCATGCAGGTAGTCAAAAAGTTGTGCCACACAAGGAAACCCTAACTACAAGATCCTCTAATGCCTAGACAACAAGTGTGTTATGCAAACTCGACTTGACCATAAAGATGCATGAAAGAACATTCTTCTAACACCCTCCATACTTGAGCATTGATAATTCATGGGTTTGAGTGTAAGAATGAATGAAAATACCCATGAAATCTATTAAAATTGTACCCTGGAGGTGTTGCTCTTATAAAAGAGGGGCTACAAATAATGAATGAAGTATGACCACCATTTTTCTTCATGGATTTGTACAAAAATGCATTTGAAGTCTTTAAAAATATTCATAGATCAAAACAAAAGGTAGTTTTGGGCCTTAATCACTTTGCAAAGGAGGTAGGTGTAGAAAACAACATGGCACCAACTCTTGTTGATTTGCAAGTGATCGACGTTGACTTAAAGGAAGGAAAATGAAACTTTTCAAGGGTTTCAATGATTCCTAGAACCACCAAATTTTTTGACAACTATCTCCCTTTCCTTCATTTCATCTCTCCTTCCATCTTGCTCTTTACCCTAGTTGTCAAGGTTTGGAGAGGTAACATGAAAATTTTAGGGGTTCCTTTGGTTCCTAAAACCAAAAGAAACTTTGACCAGCTTTGATTTTCTTTTTATACACTCCTTTGTCGAGGGTTCCAATGGTTCTTGGTTCCTATGGAACCTCCAATCGCTTCATCTTATCTTTTTTTGAGGGTAGGAAAAAATTTGTTGGAGGTTCCACAAGAACCAAGAACCCATGGTTCTTGATGCCTATGAAAAATTTGACAAAGGGAAACATGCCATCAAAGGTTCTATAGGAACCGGGAAGCAAAGGTTCTTGGTGCCTATGAAAGATCTAATCACTCCTACTTAGCCAATTTTAGAATTTTGGTTTTGAGGAATTGACTAAAGTATAAAACAAAAGGAGGGATTAATGAAGCATCATCAAAGACACAAACCCATTAAAAATTCTCATATTTCTAAAATTGATGGGCAAACAAAAAGGTAAAGACCATACCATTAGAGAGGAATAGGGAAAAATGAGACACATCAAAATGAGGTGCCAACACAATGAATACATTTAAACTTGATACTTATTATTCAAATTTAATTAGAATTCAAAACAAATTAGTGAATCAAATTTTATATTTGAATAATCTTGAAGGAAGTAAAATAAAGTTTTAAGCGATTCTATCATTCAAACTTCTTGATTCTTTAATTTACAAACTCTAATATAAAAACCCCAAGTTTGAGAGAAATTAAAGTCATTTAAATTCAAAATAAGATATACACCTTTTGAAAATATTAAAATTAACCTAAAAGTACAAGGGGTTGAGCTTAATTAGTTAAAGCATTGATTTCTCATTGTGGAGACCCAAGTTTAAATCCCAAAGGGACATCTAATATAGAATTCTAATTTGTGACTCTTGGTCTTCTATAATTGACATCTAACGTGGAAGTGGTTTCTAAATAAGTGAATTTCTAAGTTGCGACTCTTGGTCTTCTATGAGTGGTTTCTAGTGTGGTTGCTCAAAAGAAGCTGATATTTTTATCATGATTGTGCTTGCAAGAGCTTGTATTAGTCTCATGTTAATGCTTGTATGAGAAAAATAATTGCAAATGATAATATAAATTATTTTGACCTAAACCATTTTAAATTTGAAAAAATTTAGAGAACCAAAAAGTGAAAACAATAAAGTCAAAAAACTCTACAAGAAAGGACATAAGAAAATATGGAATTTAATAATTCAAATAAGTTGAATTTTATGACTTAGCTTTAAACTAAAAAAACAAAAAAATAATTTGCAACTTAAACTAAACTTAACATAAGGAATATTAAAAGGAAACAAAAATAGGGAATGAGAAATAGGGTTTTAAAAAAGGTTATATACAAGGATGAATTCTAAATTTTTAAAAGTTTAATATTAAAAGTCCACATACTCAAAAAAATATTTGAACTTTATTTTGGCAATCTTGATGAGTCTAAGACAACATAAGGCAAATTGATTTCATAAGTAAATAATGGATGTAAATTTAGTATAAAACAATTTAAAGTTACTTTCATGTTCATAATGGTAAATAAATTTAATGTTCTACAAACAATAATTTTTGAAAATTTGCATTTAGTCAAAAGATTCAAGATAGTATAAAATATAAGTTGGGTCTAAAAAATAATAAATAAAAGTAAAATTAAGTTAGATTTTTTTTGATTTCAAATTAGAGGTGAAAATTTGTTTAAATTTAATACTTTTAATAAAATTTGGAATAGTCAATTGACAAAATAAAGAGGTGAATGATTTTGAATAAGCACAAATGCACAAATAAATAGACATTTGTAATTATGAAATAAAAAAATAGAAAATATTTTCAAATAGAATTTAAAAGATAAAGGGATCTTTGAGTGTTTTTTCAAAACTTAGATATATTGCAGTGGAAGTCTTATAAATGAACTAATTTAAACTTATTTTACTTGATATATGATGCTTTCCACCTATTTTTTTGGTATAATTAACCAAATATATTTATTATATGATTAATAAAAGATGCTTTTGAATTTAAAAAATAGTTGGTTGTATAGATAATGATTCCCTATTTGAGCTTGTATTTAATTAAAATTTTGAATTTCATAATAATATATAAGGATATTTTTTGGGGTGGTGGGCCTAGTTCGATTGGCTAAAGCGTTCTCTTGCTAGCAAGAGATCATGAGATCTAGTCCCCCTACCGTCCTTGTGGTACTGGAAGGCGTGTCACAACAGTGCACCAGTGTCACGTATCACATGATTCCTCATAGAATTTGTTAATATCATCTACTCTACCCTTTTAAAAAAGAGTCAATACATTTAAGAAGAGTTGATCCCCAATAAACATTTTATACAACAAACAACTTTACCAATAAACTCAAAATCACTTTTAACTTATTCTAAATTTTAGAACTTCAAAATTAATTATAAAAATAGTTATAATATGACCTATAATGGAAAAGTCATCTTTCCTTTGCAAAGCATTACTAACGTGAATAAATCATAACCCAAATTTGTTAAGGAAATAATTACTTAGAAATGATTCGAACTCCCAAGCAACACTTTTTTAATTTTAAAAGAACTTGATGCCAACATTTTAACTAAATATACTGTTGGACTTGATGCCAATATTGCCAAACGTATTTCTGCATTTCCCAGGTATTGAAGATAAGCTAAAAAAATTCACAATCCCTTCAATCCAATCCTCTCCAACCATGCTATCACAGCCTCTCGGCAAAACCCAAATCGGGCATTCATCATCGTAGAAGCATATAAACCAACAATAGAGCAACACCAATGGCAATGCCCGATCATGTGAGGGAGCCCTGCCCCGATAGAATTCTTGATGACCTTGGTGGTGCCTTCAGCATGGGGGCAGTTGGGGGTTCAGTTTTCCATTTCATAGTAGGTCTCAAGAATTCTCCCAGAGGAGAACGTTTTCATGGAGGTATACAGGCAGTGGCTCTCAATGCTCCCAGGGTTGGGGGCAGTTTTGCCGTGTGGGGAGGCCTGTTTTCAGCCTTTGATTGTGGGATGGTCTTCCTCAGGCAGAAAGAGGATCCATGGAATTCTATTGCTGCAGGGGCTGCTACAGGTATTTTTTTCTTTTTTCTCTTTGAGTGCAGGATATTTCTCCAAATTTTTCGAAAATCTAAATATTCATCAGGGTATTTTCACGCATTAGCAAAACTTTCACATAAGTTTCAAAATAATTAGATACAGACATGATTCAAAATTTTCAGAAAATAATTCTTCTAATTTAACATAGCTGTAAGTAATTTTCAGTAAATCTTATGTTTTTTTTCTAGTCACCAGGAATTCAAGGTTAAGACTAGAACCCATTTCTATAGCTGTACCCCACATCTCCATCAGCATACCTATACGGCTATACCCACATATCCTTGTGACTAGAGAGTATCTCTTACAGGTCGTCTTTTATTTATTTTTGAACTAGTCAAATTTCTTACAAAATTTCTAAAATTCAGATTAATCAATTAATAAAAGTATTGCATATGAACGCACACAAAAGCACATATAAATAATAAGCCTCATGGTTTTCTTACTCAAATTCAAGGCCAGAGGATCCTGTCCCATACTCATCTCTGTGTAGATATTCCATATTGATATACTCCTGTGACATATTGATATAATCCTGTGATGACATCATATACCCCCATACTATTTTTTCAGACTGAAATCCCGTCCTTGTCCATATCCTCATCCTTGTCCCTGCGCCTGCACTTTAGGTCTCCTGGTGAATCTGGACTTTCCTCAGAATTAATTGAAAATACATGGATTTTTATAGTCTTTCTTTTAAAAAGATCTGCCTACCTTTCTATACCTGTAAAGAAATTCCCATCTCTTAAAAGTTTCTTTGGCCACAGGTGGGTTCCTCCAAATGAGGCAGGGCCTGAAATCTGCTACCAGAAGTGCCATATTTGGAGGCATTCTGTTAGCACTGATTGAAGGTGCAGGTATTCTAATGAACAAAATGTTGGCCCCACCACCACCCCCAAAGTTAGAGGAGCAGTTCCCTCCAATGGGGATGGGCTATCCCGGAAGGGGAGTTCCTCCGGCAGGGTTGCCTTCTGCTTATATGGGTGGCATACCAGCAACCAATCAGATGGATCCACATCAACAGCAAGTAGGTAGGTCGATGGGTGGTGAATTCTCAAAGGAGAACACCTCAGGTTTGACCTCTGACCTTGGGCATAAGGGCCATGAGGAAAGTAGTAATAAGGGAGGATTTTTCAGTGGATGGTTTTCTAAGAAAAAAGAGGAACCGAAGAAGGAAAATTTGGATATTTTTGATTCCAGCTCCGCTCCTCCTGTTCCCAATTTTGATGTGAAATGAAAGCTAGATTTGGTTTCCTTGTTTTTCAATCCCTGTTCGATACAGCCCAGATCTTTTGTCCTTGTAGACCTTATCCTGTTTATATAAACAAAAACTATACTGGTTCTTATCTGCAAGGGAAGATTATGTCAGTTTAGATGTGAGACCAGAAGAAATCCTGCTACTCTCCTTAAAAAGATAAGGGTACTTATAGTACAGTTGTATCCTCCTTGAAGAGCTTGATGAACTATTGCAAGTGCAGGTCTCAATTCTGCTTAGCAACACTTCCGTCAAGAATTCTGTTTAATGTATAATTATTAATTGGATTGAATTTGCATCCACTGCGAGCTTCTTCAATGTGCTTGGGATGGCAAGTTAAAGTGCCACAGGTTCTTATTTCAATTGAATTATTGTTATTTACTTCTATAGGTATGTTTTCAAAATTATATGCATTCTTAGTTTTTTAATGGAGTTCCTTCAGTTTTATTCAGGTTCTACCTTATGATATACCTTTACCTATATTGTCAATTGCTATTTTTGATTTAAAAAAATTAAACTTTGTTCTGTAACTATTCTGGGATTGCTTCCTCAAACATACTCGTGTAAAACATTTTTGAAGTATATTGCTCTGCATTTCTCTTGGTTCGGACTTTAAACTACTGCTCGTTTTGGTTTATCTGTGGGCAGTGAAGTTCTGTTGTCTCTTTTTCTTGAATGTTAATTCGTAATGATTTTTTCCAGGTATTGTCTCTTACAATCTCTTCAAAATTTTGAGTACATTAATTCAAACCAGGCACATATTTAATCTTGTCCAAGGTGGACGATAAGAAATCAAAGATTTGTTTTAACCTCTGTTCAATTGAGAATGTTCTTGTACTTTCTTTTTGGGCCAGTAATGGAGGGCAGTACATGAAGAAGACAAGAGGCTGAAGGAATTGCCATGCTGTTTTGACCGCCGCTTACTTCTCATCTTCCATTCGGTCACCCTTGTGTTGATGTTTGTGTGGTCATTTTTACTTGACTACTCTAGTCATTTGTTCATACTTTTCAGATTGGATTTGTAGTTTTATATACAATCAGTTCAGTTTTACGATGCATTCAGAGTCAATTTTTAGTCTGTAATGTGCTTATATTTCCTTTTCCAAATAGGCAATTATTTTTGCATTTTCTTTGCCAATTTGAGAGAAAAAAAAGATACACAGTGGTAGCCGGAGACTCTTCTGTTGTATTCAGAGCATGTTACCATATCCTTGTGTGTAATCATACTCATGGGCACACCAGCTTTTCTGACTCATGAGGTTCAGCTAAGGTTTTCTCTTTGAACTTACAATCAACTAGAAGGACTTCTTGTTCTTGTAGAAAACTATCATCTAAACCTGTCATCGTTATGTGCCTTCTCTAGATCTTGGAGCACAACCTCCTTGTATCCTTGGAATATTTTCCAAAGGGGTGGGGCTCATGATACTGCCAACAATTCAGGTTGTCGAAATCTGGATACAGAATCTGCAAATCCATTACTTTTACCCTCTCTGTAACATGCTTACCCAGTTTTGTTATATTTCGCTCAAGATCATCTGTGATAAACTGCTGGATATGATGCAAGTGTCATATGTGGATGTATCCATATACAAGGCCATATTTGGGCCATATCTGAAATGTCTGGATACAGTACCACACTGTCAGTATCATATCCGATTCAGAGTTTAAAATTTCAGTATTACTAAATAAATTTAATTTAAAAAAAAAAAGTTGTATTCACAAATTAATAATCTCTATGTCCCATTGGCTTAACTGTTGGTTGTTTTGGTTTGGAAAAAGAAATTTGAACGGTTCTTTGGTTGCCTGGCAGCATGGTGGTAAACACGATTGTCAGTGCTCCTCTATCAGTAGTTTTTTTGGTTATCGAGCTTTTTCATTGTTGGTTGTAACTACTTTTAACTGTTAAGAAGAATGGATGGTAACCTTTGAATCAAATCCTTAAGCTATGAGGCATTTTCTATAAATGGCAGACAAGTTCATACAGAAATGTAAGTCCACTTCGAATAAGAATAGGAATACAAATTTAGTCTCTACCGTTCCAGTTGAACTCTGGTTTGGAATGAATGAATATCATTTTTCAAATGTTGGCATTTGATTCTGGCGATTTTCTTTTCTGTGTGGGGGGACCTGTGGTAACCTCCAATTTGTCGCAAATTTTCAAGACCTAATACATAATATGACTAAATACAACAATTATACAAACATACCTATTTGATTCTTTGTACATCTAAAGGCATATAATATAACAATAAAATATTTTAGTTTTTATATTTGTTTTGTTTATATATATATATACAAAACAAATATAAAAATCAAATATATTATACAAACATACCTATTTGATTCTTTGTACATCTAAAGGCATATAGTATAACAAAAAATATTTTAGTTTTTATATTTGTTTTGTTTATATATTTATATACAAAACAAATATAAAAATCAAATATATTTGAATAAATAGTTCTAATGTTATGATATATGCTTTTAGATGCACAAAGATTTTAATAGATGTGTACTTTGTATATTTGTTGTATCTAGCCATATCTGTGTTTAGGGTCTTGAAATTTCACTGTATCTGTATCTGATACAGCATCCATATCTGATACTGTATCCGTTTCAATGCAACTCTGATAATAAAAATATTTCATGTTGAGGGAGTCTTGCCACAACAAATGATGCTTGAATTCTTCTACAGCATGTTCAAAAGAATTACAATCTATACTTGTCATATAACTTCCTTCTCAAAGGTGGTTGGCTGTTGATTTTGCATGAAAAGTTGCCCAATGCCATTTCCTGAAGCATCACATTCAGTACCAACTTCCATGAGAAATTTAGTAGTGCAAGTACTTGTTTGACATTTATTACTTTATTTATTTCTTAGAAAGGAACCTTTATTATCTGCCCATTTGTATGATTCCTTTTTTGAATGATCAGTAAGGGCTGCCATGAGGTCTCTTAAACCTTTGACAGTATTTAAAAACTTAAAAAATACATAATCCATTAGATCCCCTCAACCGAGTCCTAATTCTTTGGAGTGGGCAAGTCATGATGACTTGAATCATGGTCAGGTCAGCTGTGACTCCCTCCTTGCGAAGTGTCTCTTTTGCAATATCATATCTTGATTCTTTCTTGAATGGAGAGTATAATCATAAGCGTGCAAAAATAATTTGCAAATGGTTAAAATTTCTACCCTAGTTAAAGCTTTAAACAAGAATGCTGTCAAAGAGAACCAGAACGAACTTAATAGAACTTGGAAATTCAATATGTTAAGAGAACCAGAACGAACTTCCTTAATAGAACTTGGAAATTCAATATGTTACACTTCAAAAGTTGGCAGCAACATTGGTAAGCCCGAAAGCCACCGCGTGGAGAAGATGGCAGCCATGATAAGTTGGAAAGTTGCCTTGAATTGGCAACCCTCTTCACCCTTGTTTGATGAGATCCAGATTGTAATACATTGTGAAAAATTGTTACATCGTACAATTCAAGGAGTATTTGAAATGGAATTTTCTAGCTTGTTATGTTTTGAAGCAGGACAACTAGAGGGAGAGAATCATTAGGTGAAATTACGAAGATTAATTGAGTCCCTCATGAGAACATGGAGTTTTATTTCTGTGTTGGGCATTAAGACGGTCAGACTTGAGAGTGGAATTTGAAAAAAAAAGTAACATGAAGTAAGAGAGGTGGATCTGTTAGCAAGTGCAACTAGTTTTGATCAACCAGTGCAAGGTAGTCACTAAAACCTTTTCAGCCCATGAAAAATCCCTAGAAATTGTTTGGTTACAAAATACAAGTTCATTTTAATGTTGTCATATTTGATACAAAATTCTAATCATTGGCATTTGCCAAGATATATATAGATTTGGTTGGCAAGTGAAAAGAATCCTCGAAATATTATTTCCCAAGTGATGTTAATAATGGTCTAAAAATATACTAGGACTATTCCCAAGTTGATTTAGCATTGGGGCATGATGATAGGTGATTCTAGGCCTCAAACAACACACCTCATATTATAGTTTTACATTTCATTTTGGACCAGACCAGAATTCCTTGACATGATAGGGACTAAGAAACGAACAAGCCTTCTTGTGTTTGTTTAGAGTTTATTTGCATTTTTTTTTATCTTAAAAGAGTTTATGTGCAACCTATTAAAAAATTCAAATTATAAATGTTTTTTTAATTTTTTTTTTTTTTAATATCACCAACTTGAGCATCAATCTTAAACTTGTCACAAGGAGCATCAATATTAAAGTTGGAGTGAACAAAATCTATGAACTCGTTTCTAACTATGTCACACATGTCAAGATCAATAAAGAGTCTTTAAAATGTTGTCTTGTACCTTTCCCAATTTAAACATTTTTATATGGGGCAATCCTTGTTGACATAGAAAGGATCTCAACACTTATTATTTGGGACTCAAAGCAAAGGCAAGAAGATGTAGTCGGGTGGTCATTTAGTTCTATATTTTTCCAATAATTTTGTGTAAATGTTTGAAGAAATTTTCTTTTGGATCTTGCTTTTTCTTATTTATGATTGCCTTTATCTTCTCAATCATTGAGTTGCTGCTATCAAATATCTCTCCTAAACAAGGCCTATCTATGTTGGTATAATGCATCATACTCTATAAACTTGGCAAAATAGAGGAGATATTCAATATGATACGACTTAATGGCATCTAGAATTATTTGTGTAATATTTGCTACTTTTTAAGTGCTAGATTGTCTCCATATAAACCAATTTTGATTGATGACCATGTTAGAAAGTGCTTTTCGAACCTTCATAAGTCAACTTAAGACAATTAAGTTGGAGGCAAAATAGGTCTCAACAGCTTATTTGAAAAAATAAAAATAAAAGGTTTTTAAATAAAAAAATATAGGGTCAATTTAATTTTTTTATTAAAGAAACACATTTATTAAAATAAATCTTATTGTTGCACTTATCTTCAATAACTCCAATTTCAAGAATGTTTTGAATCCGCCTTGTGACATAAGGTGATTGGTGGTGGACATTTAGTTTTCTTCGGCCTCAACATACACTTATATGATCTAACCAATTTTGGTGACAATCATTTCTAGCATAAAGTTGAGGTAATAAACAACATAAGATGTCCAAAAGATGTGTGAATAATGCCCTTCATCCAATAAATTAGCTACTCTACAATTCTTGACATTGCCTATTGATTTGGCCAACATTTCAAGGCCCCACTTCTTTGATGGATTGACAAAGAATATTAGCAATAAATATACCATCTTTCAAAACCCCCTCACAATCCATTGCATTCAAAAACATTTTCTTTTGAAGGGATGCGGCAATAACATTGATTAATGGCCAATTTTGTGCATTCTTCTACTCATTAGAAGTGGACACCCATATTGTAGCCCAATAATCCCTTATGGGCTTCAATGGCTCTACAAGCTTTGCCTCCTTTTCCAATAAGGTGGTACACACTTCTTCAAAACCTAGGTCCTTATACCCTATTGAAGCATCATTAATTGCTTTTACCATTTTGTTGCCAATAAGGTGAGTGAACATTGAAAACCGATCCATTTGCATAGACACATCATGCAATGTGTTGATTGAAAATCTCTTAAAACTCATTATAAAGTGCCATTTCCAATGACCCAATTGATCTCTTATGTAAAGGCCGTGGGATGTTCTTTTAAGTGTGTCAAAAAATGGGTGGCACTCTAAAAGTTGAAGATTAGATGGCAGTGGAAGGGGCTTCATTCCTTGAGATCTTTTCTTTAGTAAAGGATGATTTGATTCATTGTTTTCCATTTCATCTATTTTTTCTTGCTCATTAATATATGTTATGACATGCTTTAATGGAATGGGTAAATTATTTTTTCTTGGGCAAGCTTTGATGCCCATCCCAAGGATGCCACACAAATGGGATTTCACTTGATTGTACGAGCTTCAATACTAGACATCACACCCATTACAAATCCACATATAACCCCAACACCTATAATTGGTTATATCATATTAAAATATTTCTAAATTGGAGAATTTGGGTTTGTTTTGAAGTGGGGTTGGCCCATGGAGCTTGAACTAACTGCCATTGTTATACCTATGACAATAATAAACAATATTTTCAAAAAAATTAAAAAAGAAAATAAAATATAGAACTTGATCGAGTTCAAAAACATTGAGCATTGCAATACATTCATAGAAGAAAGGAAAAAAACAAGAATTTCATTAAAAAAACCAAAAAAATCTAGCTCTTGCACACACATGGGAATAGCAAACCAATCACTTCAGAACCATCACCACTCGATCTTCAACTCTATTTGTATGATGACAAGTAAGAACAAAAGTTTAGCAAGACTGAATGACTTTTTTGTTTTTGATAAGATAAGCAACATTTACAGGGTGCTGTACCCTTCACACAAAGAGCCCAAAGGGCCAAAGCAAAGCATAGTTCAAACAAAACTCAAACTAGAAGAAACAAACAGAAACGGTTGACTGATAACTGTAAAATAACCCAAAAATTAGACAACCCCCAAACCAAGGGGGTCCAAACTGACTCCCCGAACCCGAGGCCGAGGAGAGGTAACGAATTTGGGGAGACCCTTCTTCTTCCTCAGCACAACTGACCAGGAGGGCTCAGAATCAAGAACAAGCGAGTGAGGTGATGGGAGAGGATTTGCAACAACCATCCTAGGAGAGGAGCCACCACGCAGCGAGGGAGCCGACAATGAAGCAATGGAGATGGGAGCAAGCAAAGGTCTAACATAGTCGATCAACGTAGGGTGTGCAGGTTTTGACAGTATAGTGTCAGTTGAAGGTTCTGAAGGGACAAAGACAACAAAAGGCTACACGAAGGGAAGAGGGACCAAGGTAGTCACGGGAGGGTCAGCCACTAAAGAGGGACTAACCGAAGGAACTCCCAAAGGAAGATAACCCACAGTGAGATGGTCCGAGAGCGCATCTTTCCACCAAGTCGCAGTGCCCTTGCGGTGGGCAAGAGGGCAAGTCGAGGCCAAGTGACCCACATAAAAGCAACTCCTACACCAAAAGGGGAGACCCTCATAGTCCAAGAGCTGCTTCCAAGGTCTGTCCTCAACTAGCAAGACCACATCACCATGGAGAGGTTTGGAGATGTCCAAATCGACCAACAAATGCCCTAGCTCCCTAGTTGTAGAGTCCACCATTAAGAAACGTCCAATGGTGTTGCCAATGGCTTCATAACAAGATTCCTCCCAGTCCTTAAACTGGAGAGGGAGATTCAACAGATGGACCCAGACTGGTCTGGTGTTCAATGGCTCCGTAAGGGGATTGAACGAGCAAGACCAAGGCCTGATGGACAGAGAATGAATACCCCACATCCACCCCCTGTCCAACACAACTTCTCTCAACAGCGGAAGCAAAGGTAGCAATAAAAAAACCCCTAGCGCTAGGGTAGAGCTCAATTTCTCCATAGACCAACGACTTCCAAGAGTTAGACACCCAAATATGGAGATCAGGGAGGGAAGGCCACAAGCCATTAAACTTGCAGACCACTCCCTGCGCCAGATAATAAACCTCATTCTCAACCACCTCAGCACCACAGACCACCACAGGAGAATCTTAGGCACAGGGCAAAGGTCAATGAACTTGAATAGGGAGTTGAGTACCTGCCTTAGTAGCCTTTGAAAAGGATATCTTGTGTTGAGAAGAACCCCCAACAGGAGGAACCGCCCCAAAAACAAAGTCCGCCATAGCTGCAGCAGACGGAGAGGGAGCACGCACAATTGGAGCATCCATCGAAAGAGGGAAAGGGCCCCTGCTGGCCACACCACCATCCTCGCACAGGCCCAGCGCACCAGCCCCAC
The DNA here is from genome assembly GCA_007115665.2 of Sequoiadendron giganteum. Classification (NCBI taxonomy): domain Eukaryota; kingdom Viridiplantae; phylum Streptophyta; class Pinopsida; order Cupressales; family Cupressaceae; genus Sequoiadendron; species Sequoiadendron giganteum. The sequence goes on along the minus strand of CM021106.1, from coordinate 624,484,353 downwards.
ATGCATCTGTGCGTAGGCCACCATCGCAGTTTGAAATCTGAGAAATCCCGCTCAGACCACACAATGCCGATAGAGCCGTTAATTTCTGCTTTGACCCGCTCATTGCCTTTGTTTCTTATGGTGTTGACAAGTGTACATAACTTTGCATTCACATTGAGGTAAATAACTTTGTTTTTGTCTTTCAAATGCCTTGGATTGAACTTTGTAGGGTTAGGGATGTATTTGAGTCCAAGTCAAATGTGTTAAACAATAAAAAAGCCCCCAAAAATTAAAAAAATGTCACTTTATGCTTGATTCATCGTGTGTTCTAAAGAATTTGTTTGGGCTTGGTATCTTCTATGTTCATCCAAGATGAACCCATAGGCAAAAGTGCATTCCCTATATGCACCCTACTTGCATTGCACTAAGATCCAAATCTAGAATGGATCAAACTTGAATCCACTAACTCCTAGTACCAAACTATTAATGTAGCTATAAGTTATCTAAAATCTACATGGCCCATTGGAGATGCACATCCATGCCCAAGTGCCCTATGAAGAAAGTGGACCTAGTTTAAAAGTACATATAATCTTCAAAAATGATGATAATAATTTTATTAACCATGCTTTTCCTTTCCCTTCATTAGAGTGTTTTGTTTAAAACTTCACTATAACAAGATCACTTGAGGAGTCTTGAAGAAGCTCCTTGGAATTTGTAGGTTGCAAAGATGTTTTATAGTTGATTAGTTGACAAGAACTTTATTTATGAGAACTCAACATAGTTGATTATATTGTTTTTTCTTAATATTTTGCTTATAAAAATAATGTATTGCTTGAAAATTGTGTTTGTTTGAAGTGTTTGAATTAGCACCAAGTTGTTGCGCACAAGAAATGTAACAAGTGTGATCTACGTTATTTAGAAAATTGAGTTGAACATAAGAGATTACCCTACATAAACTCAATATGCAATCCTTAGTGCCTTGTCTTGCTATTATCTCATTGAAACAATACAATGCAACTCACCTACTTGAGACCTAAAACATTGTTAGCAACAATTGTTCATATTTTTTAAAGCTTATCTTTGCAATTTGCTTTTATACTCTCCCATGCTACCTTTATATTCCCTAATTTCAAGACATCAACCAAGAAGAATTCCATGATCCCCATGGATGGACATATACACAAGCTTAGTAAGTGGAACTATAGAAAGGTTTCAAAAAATAGTGGTGTTTGAAAGGATGAAGTTCTTAGCATTTGATTTTCTTTGGATCCATACAAAAAATGGTGTTTTGCCTTTTGTGTATAGGTTTCATATGATATGCACCCATTCGTATGTCCTTGTTCTATGTAGGATGATTTTGTCTCAAGATAATTTTTTTGTATATATTGTTTTTTTGATTGCTTATGGCTGCAAGGTGTTTGGATCACCCTAGATTTTGTTTGCATCCTTCCTCCATTTTAGCATGAATTTACATACTATATTCTTGATGAAAAAATGGCTTAGAAGCAACAAGAGTAGTTCAAGTTGCCTTGGCCATTTTAATTAGTAAGTGAAATTAGTGGCCTAGTTGAATCTAATTCAACCTATTTTCATGAACCAATTTAGATCATTCTTTCTCAATTAGGATATTTTTGGTTACTAGAGCTTAAGGATTTGAGAGACGAGGGAACAATTTCCCACTTTCTTTTGAAATACAACTTGGGGTTTACTTAGCAAATGTCCTCGCAATTCTACTTGACAACTATCATGTTGCTCTCCTTTGTTTGATTTTCTCACTTCATTTTAGAAAACATCATTGTTGAACTCTTCTTGAGCATTATGTGCAATTGTTTCAATTGAAGGTAACAAAATAATTTCCTCTTCATTGTTTAAAATGGAGTGGTCAAAGACAAATTTTTTTTCTTCTGTTTACAACTAATTGCAACTTCATACATGGAGATCTAATTTTGAATGAATTAGTGCTTAATTGTTCAAGAATCTTGAAGGACCATATTGCAATGGCTTTAGCTTCTTAACTTTACATTAGAATTAGTCCTTGCCAATTGTTATCCCAACCTCAAAACTTTTGTGTAACTATATGTTCATCATGCTTTGTACTTAGCTTGAGATTCCAACCTCTTATGTGCTTGGAAGTGTATTTGCTTGATCTTTCTATGAACTTTTTAGTCTCATAGATTTTATAATCCTCTCCTTGTTTCCTTTGTGTTTGTACCATCACAATATCAAATGAACTTGGTGTGATATAGGAAAAAAGGGATCAAAGGTGTAAATTGCACCTACTCCTATATCACAATGGAAAGGGACTAAAAGTGATCTCAAACACCCGCTTGGCTACTAGCCTCAATGGAAGAGCCAAAATGGTGGATCAGGGTTTTAGTCCTTTGGTGTGTGTGGATGATCTGATTTGTTTAAATGACTGTTAATTGACTTAATTTGTCAATCTAAAGATGCACCTAGGTTAACTATGAAAATGCAACAAACTATTAAGATTTCAAGAAAATACATAACTAAAAGTGAAATAGAGTTCAAAAGAGTAGAGTGTAGACACAGAGGAACCTAGCATATAAATTTGAACTTGAAATGGCTAGACAGGGGCATTGGAGCCCTAGAATTGGAGGTGTAGACACTTAGAATCAAAATTCAGATCTCAGTTGGTCCCTATCTATAGGTTCTTCTCCTCTAGACTTAGTGTTAGAACTTTGTCTGTCGTTGATAAATTCCACTTTCCCTAATTTGTTGACTTGTAGGACTTGAATGCTTGATTGAGCAATTAGGTCTTCAATCCTTTCCAAATTTGCTTCAGATCTGTAACCTACACACAAGGAAGAGAGGAAAGGGTTGAGCCATATAGGGGCTTGCCTAAGTCAAACCCCATTTTGGTATTTCTGCCTCCACAACAACAATTGCTGCAACTTACCACTCAAATTTGCATTGCTTGATGGATTGAGGTCATTGTACTCATCACCTTCAAAAAGAAATTGAGGCTTGATTTGAAGTCCTACAAGTGTTAGTACTCACAAAACAAATGAACATGAAATATAAACAAACTCACATGAAAACTTGATGCATTGCTAACATGACAATTGATTGAAATAATATTGCAATAATTTTGCTAATTTTTGCTCTTCATTGCTTTTTAGGATGCTCAATTATTCAATCAATTCACTAGGATTTCAAATGGTGAAAAATACTTGTATTTATATGCAATTCTTTAATTTATCGCAAATTAATTACCAACAGTCAACAAATGATTTTGGATTTCTAAAAGTTAAAATGCTGACACCGACATATTTGAATTGAAGCCAAAATAGGCTAGACAGGGGCGCTAGCGCCCTAGTCTAGACCTATTTTGGGGCCTAAGTATTGACAACTAAATATTAAATCCTTTTCCCAATTCAACTTTGAGTTTTTAAAAATTATTTTAAAACATGCAAATTAAAAGCATAATTAGGTCCAAACACATAAGGGGGAGCTAGACCTAGTGTGAAATTGTCAAGGGTGACAATTTATGATGCTACATTTGGAAGTAATAAAACCATGTTTTGAAAGATCTATTATTGAAAAAAAGAATTGTCCTATTGGTTAAATGTTGTATACATACCAAGTTTTGATTCTCTGTCTTTGAATGGTCTCTACTGTAGCCTCTTAAGAGTTACATTAATGTTCAATTGACCACTTTCTTTGACCATCTATTTGTGAATGAGCTCTAGTTGATCCCTTCAACTTTGTGTTGATTTTCAACAAGGTGGTCCAAAATTTTCTTAAGAACCTTGAATACCTATTTAAAATGATTGGAGTTGGCAAACCAAAATGAACTCAAACATTAGTGATAAGAAAATTGCATCATTTTCATATTCCTCACCATAAGCTACAATGACATGGTTTAAGATGTATTATAATATTCAAAGATTGAATTGCAAGTGTTCTAAACAATATATTGAACAAATTCTTACTCACACCTCTTTTGCATACTTGGTTAAGTAGATGAAATTGTTGCGATAAACCCATTTAGTTGTAGTTTCTTTCTTATTGCATTTTTAATTTTTCTTATGAATATTAAAATGGCTTGTGATCCATGTGGATGATGACTTATTTCACCATAAAATATGACTTTCATTTTAATTTACTTGTATAATTGTAAACAATTCCTAATTGTATGTTTAATATTTTAGAATTGCCACATTAAAGGTTTTGATTATTGCGAGACTAAGCATTTGTCTACAACTCACATGGAAATTGCAAGTTAGGTAGTGTTAAAACTAGTGCAGTGTTGATGATATGCTTGCTTTTCAACGATTTCTACCCTATATAAAGGATATTTTTTTAAGCAAACAAACTACCTCAATTCAAGCAATCAATATGATAAGATTAACCATTTAGCTAGGGTTGTAAATGATTTTTTTGGTGGATTTTAGGGCTTTTCTTATCTTATTGTGAAGTAAGAAAGTCACCTTGATGCTTTAGCTACTTCTTGCTTGATATCCACTCAATATAGGGAAGAAACACAACTAGAACATATATTAGAAGAATTCTCCAATTCTTGACACTTATTTTGATTGTTTATGTCTTGTCTTAAGGCTCTTAAAATCCATCTAACTTTATAATCGTTCATTTGAGAACTCTTAATTAGACATGTTATTTTTTGCTCTAAGTGCTTACCACAAATATGCCCTTTGAGGAAGGTGGTGATTAGATGTAGCATGAAGAGATGTATGAGCATTATTTCTATGCACATGTCTAGAAAAACAAACTATCATATTTCCTTGTGAGGACAACCTAGAAATGCAACTTCTATTAGCTTCCAACTTTATAATAAAAATAATGTTGTCAACAATGTTCTTGATGTTAGCATGGGACTTGTTTAAATTTGTGCCAACTCATGTCTTCAACTATTTTGGTTTGAGTGGAAAATAAGTGAGTGCCTTCTCAAAATAGTTTGTGAAAATCTTGCCTATTACTAAGGAGAATGGTGTTCACCCATTGACACACCCTTTGACTAGTCATAAATGATGCCCCCAAAAGAGAAGAAAGTGAATCTCAATCAAGCTCAACTAAAATAATTTTGTCATTTATGCGAGACCAACAACGTTAATTATATCACCAGCAAATACCTTTGTGAAAAACAACATCAAAAATCAAAACTTACAATACTCTTGTCCTTTTCTTTTAGCAAGGACTCAATTGATTTTGTTGAGTAGATAGGAAAATAAAGTTAACAAGGCCAATATTCCTAAGAAGGAAAATCGCTTTGAGAAGCATTGCTTATAAATTAAGAAGAACCATTGCCTTAGTTTGATCATTTGAATAATTCCCAACAATGACATGTATTAAAATAGGTTGACAAGATGAATCTCAAATGACCCCTCCACCACTTGCTTGAACAAATTATCTTTGGAAGCCCTATCAAAATTGAAACTATTGGGTGGAGGACAAGGGGGAGTGGGGAAGGGAGGAGGGAGAGTAGGGAGGAGGGTGCAGCAAAGAGGTGGAGGGTGGGTAGGAGGTGGGGAAGATATGAAAATAGTTGGTAGTGGAAAGGTGAGGTAGGGTGGACATACACGGTCTCAATTTAGCTTCAAAATTAAAGTACATATCAAATAGTACTAAGGTAACAAACCAATGGATATTCTTTTAGTAGATGTAGATGTTGGGATTAAGGTGTCTCAACCTTTGAGTCATAGCATTAATTTTGGGATAAATAATTATGTAAATATTGATAATCCTAAGTTGCTAACTATAATAGTTGCCATAGCACTTTGTGGGATCCATTGGGGAGTATAACCTACATGCAAGGTGTGAAGCTCAATGGAGTGCCACTTGTTACCCAAAAACTTATTTGAAGCATTGATATTTGTGCATATTTCATGGAGGTGCACCATAGTGCCACATTTCACTTGGGCGCTCTTCTTGGAGTTGCAGGGTGGTGACATGTGTTAAGGCATGTTGAATTAACTATGGCATGCACCTATTTTTGAAGAAGTTGGCACCCACTTTGAAAAGTCAAGATTAAATGCTGCTAATTGCAAGGGGAGTTGTGTATGGATGTAGTTTCTATTCCTAGTTGAGTCAAACTTGGAATGTGGACACCTAGATTTTTGACAAGTGTTTTTTTGTATGTGCATGTTGCATGCTTTTGCATGTAGTGCCTTTCTTGTTGCATGTTCATGCATGAGCATGGGTTTATGAAAACTTTTGTCCTAGGTACTATATACTCTATAAATACGGGTGTTATGCTAGATAAGTTGTGAGAGAAGTTTGATTAATAGGGGTTATCTCCAAGTACATGCTATGAGCCTACAAGTGTATTGTAACATTGTTGTTATGGATAGATACATTGGTTCAAGTCTACATAAGCATAGACTCAGTATTTGTATTGTAATTGTTTTTTTGCTGATAATACAAATGATTTGTGTTGTTGGAGTGTGGGATTTTTAACTCGAAAGGGTTTTCCCCATGTATATTTGTGTTTTTTCTCTTTTGTTTATTCTCCTGTTCTTTAAATGTTAATTTACATGGCATTATGCTGTTGAAATTATCTTAGATTTGAAAACTACATTTCTTTCCTCTGAGGGTTAATGTGGTGGAAATTAAACTATGTCCATTTCTGCTTTAAGACATAGTTGTATATGCTTGTATCATGAAAATGAAAAATAAATGATAGATATTGGAGGCATATACTTGTTCTCAGATGGATTTCCGGGATCTCCTATTTCCCTTCATTTGGTATTAGAGCTCAGTTCCAGATTTTCATGTTCTTGTATGCACATGTATGTAAGTTGCATGTACTTGCATGTGTGTTGCATGTCACTTGCATGTGCTCACATGGTGATGCATGTGGTGTTTGGTGTTATAGATATTCCTTGCGGTGATTCCTTAGCCTTAGAGGCTTGAGGGAATTTGAGCTAAAGGAATGGGTTGATTCTTAATCCTTGTATGAGTGGAAGCTTTGTAGTTGACCTTGTTTTCAAGAGACAATAGACAGAGTGAAGGATAGTGAAAGATGGAGAGTTTGGAGTTGATCATGATATGCAGTTGATCTAGAGCTCTTGGTTATACAACTGAATAACCTTGATGCATGGGATGTGGTTACACTTCATGATTGTGTGCAACAAAGTATTCATATTGGGTTTCCAAGATGGGCCCCTTGATGATGTGGAGATACTTGTGTTGCTATGATTATGGTGTGTTGTGCTTGTACTGAATGCTTGTTTTAGCTCCTGATATTGGAAGGCAATTTTTATAATCCCTGAATGCATGTAAACTATGGAGTTGATCATTGGATGATCTGGAAGCTTCTGGAATAACCTATCTCTCTCGGATGCATGCACATGGTGGTGGTGGAGTTGGCCTACAAATGGACTTGGAGTTCTTTTGCCTCTAATTTTCGGATGGATGTTTGTACTTGCATGGCTCATATTCATGTTCCTTGGATATGAGGGTTTTATGGATTTTCTGTTAAAAATCTATGGTTATGCATATTCATGATACTCTATTGTTTTGGATTAACAATTATAGTTGCTTTTTGACCTTTGGGTCTTCTAGATGATAAGTGGATGTGGATTTGCATATGTGTTAAAAAATAAACATAGTGGTTTTGCAGAGTTTACATAGTTAAACAAAACTTGTGATTTTGTAGATCTGTAGATAACTATTTTCTAGGTCATGATCTTTGGATGATTCTAGATGTAAGATAGTTGTAGATCTGCATGCATGCTTCATGCATGGTTTGAGGAGATACCAGATCTTCTTTGTATGGAGATGTTGGTATGTGATTCACCACTTATCATTTTTGTGGTGAATGCTCGAAGGGTTCCTAGATTATGGTGCTCGTGTGGTGGCTTTGTTTGACAAATCAGGTTTGTTGGTGATTTGATGTTTGAGTCATGAAAAGCTATATGATATCTTCTTTGATATCTCAATTTGTTGTTTACTGTGTGATGATGGGTTTGACTGTAACTGTGATTGGATCTACGAGTTATGCAATCATGTGGGTAGGCCACCCTTTTTTGATTGTAGTGGGAGAACTCAGATGTGGACTGCCTATATCCACGAGGTTGTTTCAGTGTGTTTGTAGAATGTATCAGTTGACCTTGTTTGTGGTCATTTGTGCACCAGTTTGTTGCTTTGGGATGAGAGGATGGTTAGTGGTTAGTACCTGGATAATTAGTTGTGGGGACCTGTAGCATGTTTATCATGATGTCATGGATAGCTTGGATACACTATTTTGTGTAAGCTATCATGGCAGAGATGAAAGAAAGTCGGGTGAGTGGAAACAACTTCCTACACTAATTTAAGCAAGGGAGAGTTACAAAAAATTCATTTTAACACCTTTAACAATTACAAGAAGAGAAGCACATAGAGAATAATGGAAATAGAACAAGTATACAAATGCAATAACAACAAATATACGTGGGGAAAACCCTTTCGGGTAAAAAACCCCACCCTTCAAAAGCACAATACTTTCTCTATTACTTCAAATAATGAATACAAGATATCACCAAGTACAAGCTTCTTCAACAAGTGTTTCTTCACAAAAACCTATCTTGGAGACAATCCAACAACACTTTGTTACCTGCAAACAAACTATGCATTCTACCACTCAAGATATTCAATAAATAGAGTGCTACAAGCTTCAAGAAGCATCTAGAAGGAGAGGGGCATCCAAATCCACATGGCACAATCTTCCATGCCACATACATGCATTTGGACACATGTACAACATTCCCTTACACCCCTTACAAGCTTCTTCAACAAGTGTTTCTTCACAAACACCTATCTTGGAGACAATCCAACAACACTTTGTTACTTGCAAACAAACTATGCATTCTACAACTCAAGACACTCAAGAAATAGAGTGTTACAAGCTTCGAGAAGCATGTAGAAGGAGAGGGGCATCCAAATCCACATGGCACAATCTTCCATGCCATACACATGCATTTGGACACATGTACAACATTCCATTACACCCCTTACAATGGTCAAACATGCAAATATTCTTCTTCCAAGATTGGGCACCTAGAATATGCTAAAAATAGCTTATGACAAATGCCTTACAACTATCATAGAATATGCCATAAATCTGCTGTAGAATTTGTCATAAGATCTGTAAGAGAATTTGTCATAATTGACTAAAAATAGCCAATTCTCTTACATCCTGTTAGAACACATCTTGGGCGCCAACTTTTTCCATGCATTCAAAGATGCCTTATGACACACCATAGAATCTGTCATATGTCATAGATTCCAAAGTGGGACTCCTATGTCCACTTGGGATGATTATGTGTCATCTAGTCACTTCCAATAGGGATGCCACCCAATCGGTGGGTCCCAATTTATGACATGACATCATAAGCAATTAAATAATGAATACATAGTACTTTCTCTATTACTTCAAATAATGAATACAAGATATCACCAAGCATAAGCTTCTTCAACAAGTGTTTCTTCACAAACACCCATCTTGGAGACAATCCAACACTTTGTAACCTGCAAACAAACTATGCATTCTACAACTCAAGACACTCAATAAATAGAGTGTTACAAGCTTCAAGAAGAATCTAGAAGGAGAGGGGCATCCAAATCCACATGGCACAAATCCATGCCATAGACATGCATTTGGACACATGTACAATATTCCCTTACACCCCTTACAATGGTCAAGCATGCAAATATTCTTCTTCCAAGATTGGGCACCTAGAATATGCCAAAAATAACTTATGACAGATGTCTTACAATTGTCATAGAATATGTCATAAATTTGCCATAGAATTTGTCATAAGATTTGTAAGAGAATTTGTCAGAACTGACTAAAAATAGCCAATTCTCTTACATCCTGTCATAACACATCTTGGGCGCCAACTTTCTCCATTCATTCAAAGATGCCTTATGACACACCATAGAATCTATCATATGTCATAGATTCCAAAGTGGGACGCCTATGTCCACTTGGGATGATTATGTGTCATCTAGTCACCTCCAACAGGGATGCCACCCAGCTGGTGGGTCCCAATTTATGACATGAAACCATAGGCAATTAAATAATATAAATTAATACAATAATAAATCAATATTAGGACTCTAAGGTTGAGACACCTTAATCCCAACATTCTCTCACTTGTCGAAGACCTATCGAGAGTCATACATAATCATTTGCTCAGGGCCCCAAGGCCCATTGAATTGGAACACCATCTGAAATTCTCCATGCTCACTGGTTTCTTTAGTGCATCTGCAACATTTACAAAGTGTCAACCTTTTTCAAGTTCACCTTTCCATCTTCTAACATATCACAAACAAAATGATATTGTACATCGATGTGCTTTGTTCCTGGCATGGAAGGTAAGATTCTTTGCTAAACAAATTGCACTTTGACTGTCGCAACAAACAATGATCTATCCTACATCTAAACCAATATCAAAATACAATCTCTTAAGCCAAATGGCTTCCTTACAAGCATGAGTGGCTGCCATATACTCTGCCTTTATCGTGGACAATGCAACTACAACTTGCCGCTTACTCATTCAACTGATAGCACTTCCAAACATCATAAACACATAGCCACTAGTGGATCTTCTACTGTCAATGCCACCTGCCCAATCGAAATCCACATATCCATGAATACTCACAAAATGCTGAGGTCCAGTAGGATAACCATGAAAACACAACGCATACTCAGAAGTACCCCATAAATATCTGAACACTCTCTTAACAACATCCCAATGCACCCGTCCAGGATTACCCATAAAACGGCTAAGGACTCCAAGTACTTGGGAAATGTTTGGTTTCGTACACACCATCGCATACATCAAACTGCAAAATGCACTCACATATGGTACTTTGGTCATATCCTCCATCTTAGTAGCAGATTTTGGACAATCATTCATAGAAAGCTTCGTCCCTTGAATCATAGGAACAACTAACTGTCTGCAATCTACCATGTTGAATCTCTCCAACAGCAAGTTCACATACTTGCTCTAGCTTAACCAAAGCTTTATGTTTGCTCTATTTCTCATGATTTCCATTCCCAGAATGTACCTAGCTTCACCTAGGTCTTTCATCTCAAACTGTGCTGACAACTGAAACTTCAAATATGAAATCATACTTTTACCATTCCCAATGAACAACATATCATCTACGTATAGGACAATAATGAGAATGCGACCATTATCAATTTTAAAATATACACAATGGTCAGATTTAGATCTTTGAAATCCCAATGATGATACATAGGTATCAAACTTCTGATACCACATTCTAGAAGACTGTTTCAAATCATAAAGAGACTTCTTTAGTTTGCAAACCAAATTTTATTTACCTTTTTCAATGAAGTGCTATGGTTGTGACATGTAAATATCTTCCTCCAAATCACCATGAAGGAATGTTGTCTTCACATCCATCTGTTCCACTTCTAAGTCATATGTTGCTACAAGTGACAACAAAATCAAGATAGATTTTAGCTTCGCTACAGGAGAGAATATCTCCCCATAATCAATTTCCTCCACCTGAGAAAACCCCTTAGCGACCAACCATGCCTTATACTTCTCAACACTGCCATCAGAACCGCACTTTTTTTTGAAAACCCATTTACAACCAACACGTTTACGTCTAGTAGGAAAAGGTACCAGATCCCAACTCTTGTTTTTCTTTAATGAAGCAATCTCCTCGTCCATAGCTTGCATCCAGGAATCTGAATCATTCATACCCATAGCCTCTCTAATAGTCCTAGGCTCATCAATATTAGTAATCAAGGAAAATATGCAATTGGAATCCAATAATAAATATCCAAACCTTTCTGATTGCTACCTAACTCGTGTAGACCTCCTCAAAGGCCGAGGTTGAGGTTCTCCTTCTTCTTTAGAAATTTCAGAGCTACTTGAGCTCTCCTCATCATCAGGTCCAACAAGAGTATTTGGTTCTTCTTTCTTCGAAGTACGTGGAATCTGCACTACCTCCTTATTTTGTTTCTCCTCTTTCTCTAGCCATTGCTCAATAGTAGAAGGTTTCATCTCTTTGAAGATCACACTTCTGCTATAGAGAACCTTCTGAGCTTTTGGATCCCAAAGCTTGTATCCTTTCACACCAACACCATAGCAGATAAAGATACAATTAACAACCTTGTTCTCCAAATTTGATCTCTTCTCAATTGGAACATGAGCGTAAGATTCACAACCAAATACTCTGAGATGTCTCATCGAGGGAGTTTTACTAGACCATACCTCCATGGGTGTCTTTCCAACGAGTGCTGATGTAGGAGATCTATTGATCAAATAACATGCATTGGCTGCTGCTCCAGCCCAAAACTTCTGTTCAAGGCTAGCACCACTCAACATACTCCTAGCCCTCTCCATCAACATTTTGTTCATTCTCTCTACAACTCCATTTTGTTGTGGAGTGTAGGGAGTAGTATTATGTCTCTCAATCCCATGCTCTTTACAGAACTTGTCAAACTCTATGGAACAAAACTCACCATCATTATCAATCCTCAAACACTTAATCTTTCTGCTAGTCTATTTTTCTACCAAGGCCTTAAACTCCTTAAACTGACTAAAGACTTCAACTTTACTTTTGAGAAAATAAACGAATGTCCTTCTACTATAATCATCTATGAGAGAAACAAAATATACAGATTTTGACAATGAAGGAACATTCATAGGACCAAAAACATCTGAATGAACATAGTCCAAAACCCCAAAAGACTTATGAGAACTAGAGTAAAAAGAAACATGGTGTTGTTTTCCATATATACAATGTTTGCAAAATTCAAACTCAAGATTACAATCATCAAGGCCTCCAACAAGGCTTTTATTTTTCAGGGTTCTAAGATCCTTCTCACCAATGTGACCAAGTCGTTGGTGCCATAACATTGTCTTCTCTGCACGAAGCTTCATTTCCATGGAATGAGCACCCTTAGGTACCCAAAATGCACAACCATCGAATTTAGCTGCAACATGCTTCTTCTCTGCACAATCTAATGATGAGGATGAAGAATCCAAAGGTCTCTTCTTCGATACAACAAAAGAACTATTGCACTGTATAGTGCATGCATCAAATTGAAATAGAGTGCCAATACGAACTCCCTTAGCCAACAACATATATCCTCTTGTCATCTTGCATCCTCCACCAGAGAAAACAACTTGCACTCCCGAATCATTAAATTTACTTACAAAAAGCAGGTTTCGTGCCAAACCCGAGATATGCAAGACACCATCAATCCCCTTCACTCTTCCATCAAGAAATTTGATTTTGACTCTTTCATGGCCAACAATTTTCAGATGAGAGTCATTACCCAGGTACACCTCTCCACCATTGTACTCCTCATACTTTGAGAACCAATATCTATGAGAAGTCATGTGAAAGGATGCACCCAAATCTATCAACCACACATTATCTGATGCATGGGCTGCCAAGGCTACAATAAATGCTTCTCCACCATCTTGGGATGATTTCTCAGATTCAAAATCAGAGAAAGACTTGTTTTTTCTTCTTCTCCTTCTTGCAATCTTTTCGAATGTGACCAGTTTCACCACAATTCCAAAATTTTGCCTTGGACTTCTTATCAGGAGACTTAGATCTCCCCAGAGACTTTGACTTAGATTTCTTGTCTTTCTTTTTACTTCTCTCTTTTGGTCTGCCATGAACTGCAAGGGCCTCCTTGGCCATCTCAGAAGACTTCCTTCGCATCTCTTCAAATAACAATGAGGCAACAACCTCATCCATATTAAAGGTGGAAGTAGTGCTTTCAATAACCATTACCAAGTGATCCCAAGAGTCTGACAATGAACACAAAAGGAGCATGCAATGGTCTTGTTTATCTATTTTGTCTTCAACGAAACCTAGTTGTGCAACCAACATGTTAAATGCATTTAGATGATTTGCTACAGACCCTCCATCTTCCATTTTCAGAGAATACATCTTTTTCAAGAAAATCTTGTTTACCAAGGATTTAGCCTGATAGACTTCACCAAGCTTCTTCCACAAAGAAGAAAAAATATTCTCTTCATGGACATTCAAGAGGACAAAATCAGACAAACAAAGTCTAATAAGACCCTTGGCTTTCCTATCCATGATATCCCAATCTTTTTGTTTCATGCTTAACAGTTTGGTTCGAGAAATAGCAGCCCATAGGTCACGATCTACGAGCATGTCTTCTATTTTGAGCTTCCACAACTCAAAATTACCGCCATTAAAATTTTCCATCTCAATCCTCCCAGATGTGCCTACCATCTCTTTCCCGCAACAAGGTAAAACAAACTTCTGCAAAAATCCCATTGAAACAAAGATTTGCTCAAAAACCCCTTCTAACCCAATAAAGGAACCAAGGCTGGACAGGTTCTGATACCAACTGAAAGGAAGCCAGGTGAGTAGAAACAACTTCCTACACTAATCTAAGCAGGGGAGAGTTACAAAAATTTCGTTTTAACACCTTTAACAATTACAACAAGAGAAGCACATAGAGAATAATGGAAATAGAACAACAAGTATACAAATGTAATAATAGATATACATGGGGAAAACCCTTTCGGGTAAAAAACCCCCCTCCAAAAGAACATTACTTCCTCTATTATTTCAAATAATGAATACAAGATATCACCAAGTACAAGCTTCTTCAACAAGCATTTCTTCACAAACACCTATCTTGGAGACAATCCGATAGCACTTTGTTATCTGCAAAAAAACTATGCATTCTACAACTCAAAGCACTCAATAAATAGAGTGTTACAAGCTTCAAGAAGCATCTAGAAGGAGAGGGGCATCCAAATCCACATGGCACAATCTTCCATGCCATAGACGTGCATTTAGACACATGTACAATATTCCCTTACAACCCTTACAATGGTCAAACATGCAAATATTCCTCTTGCAAGCTTGGGCACCTAAAATCACTACAACAAATCCCTGTGATTTACTCCATTTTTTGCTTCCGCTCGCTGTTTTAATGTATATTTTGGCAATGTTTTGAAAATGTCGGTGCTATTTATTGGGATGGCACAATTTTTGGTGTTTATTGCACTGATCAGTACAAGTCGGTGCTAATTTAGGTGATAATTTGCACCTAAAGTAACGTTGTATTTAGCGCTGATATTAGCTTCGAGTGTAGCACCACCTTGATGTCCACCTTTAGCTCTTAGTTTAGTTCCGTGTTTAGCTCCGACTTTAGCTTCGAGTTTAGCTTCGGGTTTTGCTTCGAGTTTTGCGTCGAGTTAGACACCCCTATGTCAAAGAGACTTATTTATGTCTCATCGATAATGTAAAACAGTGAAATGTCAACAAGATACAGGCACATTGAGGAGAGAATCACTTATGTCACATCGACAAAGTATATCTACAAGGGCTCGATGAAACACAACTCTTGGATATAACGAAGTAATGTCAATGAGACATTGAGATATCGGTAAGACAAATAAGATTGTCTCATCGATAATCTTCAGGTAATGATCAAAAGCATACACTGTTATACTGTCGGGAAGGTGAGCAACATATGCGGTAGAGCAGTGTACACCACAATCCCGCAACAAGAAGCCTCGAGCAAGGCGGTAGTGCAGAAAATAGTAGAAGGGAAGGGCAAAACACCGCTATACCATAGTGATAATCACAAGTCTCCTCGACATGGCAGAGTTACACTGATATATAAAGAAATACCGCCGAAGGAAAATATCGATGAGACAGTGGCATATCGGCAAGAGATATTAACTTGTTTCATCAACACCGACAACCAACATAAGAGGAACATAAGATCTAATGTCGATGAGACATTGAGATATCGGTAAGACAAATAAGATTGTCTCATCGACACTCTTCAAGTAATGATCAAAAGCATACACTGCTATACCACCGGGAAGGTGAGCAACATATGTGATAGAGCGGTATACACCGCAACCCCGCATCAAGAAGCCTTGAGCAAGGTGGTAGTGTGGTAAACAACAGAAAGGAAGGGAAAAACATCGCCATACCACAACAGGTATAATAAGAGATGGCGGTAGTATGGTAATTGTGGCATCATTACAATTTACAACAATAAATGCAAAAAATCACATCAATTGCCAAAATTAAATGCTATTAAATTATAAAGAGTTGCCAAAACTAATACGATTGAATACCATACCATCCAAAGATAAGTGATTTTTCCCAATATCACACTCAATTGCAGTGCACTAGTGTGGAAGGAGCTAAGGATACAAGAAGAAGTCTTGCAAGCGTGAAATACTCAGGTAAGTGCATGAAAAATATTTGAAAGAGCTCTGTTAATTTAAAAAATCTTTCAAGGTTTTGTCATTTGAAGCCATAATAGAGAAAATTGAAACATGCCTCCTAAAAGAAAATGATCAGAAGTAAAAGAAAATCAGCCTAAAATCAAAGATGAAGAACCTAAAGTAAAGAAGAAAGCACTCCATCCTAAAACAAAACAATCAGAAGTAAAAGAAAGTCAGCCTAAAATTAAAGATGAAGAACCTAAAGTAAAGAAGAAACCACTCCATCAGTCCATATTAGATATACTTCTAGGGTCTACTAAAGAGGGTAATAAGAAGTTTCTCATGGACACCACACAAAGTTGTAGGGATGCCCTCATTTCCAAATCTGGATGAGACCTATTTTGGTATTTTTATAGTAAGAGAAATGAGAAGATTCCAATGTCAAACACTTGGATGTTGGATATAGCAAGGTTGATTGTCCCAAATGTGTTTGTTGATGTAGAGTTTATCAGACTGCTAGCCAAACACTATCACTTAGCTACCAAAACAGTAAGGTTTCCAAGTGGTACAGTATTGGTAGAAGTAACTAGACAAGCCATCATTGAGTGTTTTGGCTTAAACAAGCAGGCTTTGACCAAGATAAACCAGCAGAAAAGTGAGGAGGATTAGGCTAGGTTAAAAAAGACTTATAGAAGTGATGAGGTACCCCTATATATGAAAAGAGGCATTGGTAATAGAACATTCCCCATCTCTACTACCACTACTGAACCATTTAATGTGACATATTTTCAGTATTACTTTGTGAATACATATTTAGCTCTTTGCCAAGTGTTAGGGATAGATGCTCAAGATAAAATGCCAATAGGCCTAATGATGATGGCCATGAGAATTCAAAACCCTGAAACTAATATTGAATATGACTTTGCTCCATACCTTGAGAAGGCATTAGATGATGAATTCTCCCAAGTTATAGAGGATAGAGCACTGATTACATTCAGACACAATTCCCTACTATGTCATATGATATTGTACTAGAATAGGAACCATTGGAATAAAGAACGGACTTGGTTACAGTAGATGACCAAGGAAATCCCACACCTGTCCATAAATGGTGCTATATTTGGGACAGTTAGTGCAAGAATTCAAGCTTTGTTGTATTCTACGAAGACTTTGTACACAAAATCCTTCGAGTTCTTGGGTATGCAATACCAAGATTGTCAACCAAAATGTTGCAACTAGTGAGACCTTTGGCTTTAAGACCAGAGCAGGGTCATACACACAATTTGGAGATTGGTTCTTCGTCCCAGAAGTTACAATAATAAGAGTTTATGGATGCCCTATTTATCCACACATACTACCAAAATTTGTGCCCCTCAGATTAGCATTTCTTGAATTTATGTGGCAAATGATGTGGATGGAGAAATATGTAATGCACAAGCAGAAGAAAGGCACTTTCCTGCCAAACCAAACCAAGTGTGAAGATTGGACTGTAGGCTCAAACACACTAGAGGAGTTACAGTATTATTTGAAGACAAGATATGCATTTGAAATATGGAAAAGAAAGAGCCCTTGACCCTGAAAATCATATGAACAACATAAGGCACAATCTTCTTACCAAAATGATAGTGCCACACCAAGTGGATTTTGAAGAAGATGTCATAAGGAATTGCATTACTTATAATGATGTATTTAGTAGAAGGAAAAAATGGGAATATGAAGAAGCTTGAAGAAAGGACGAAGCGGAGGTCCAAGGATTTCCTAGGATACTTTGTTGAGGAAAAGGACCCCATCAAGAGGATAGAATTGATAATTGGTAGATTTGAAGACTTGTACAAAAAGAAGGAAGCATATGTCGAAGAACATGATAGTGGTGCAATTGCAGAGCATACCCCAGGTGAAACCTCTGAGCCTCCCATGGAGCAGTTACCTCCCAAAAGACAAAAGATAGGAAGCATTGAATAGTTAGTACCTTATGAGGATACTGAAGAGGTGGGTGATACTGAGGAAGTGGCTATATTATTGCAGTCATTGATAGGTGATATTGAAGTTGATCAACCCATCCTTGAGACTAGTGCCCATAAACATGAGGAAAGGATGGGCAATGTAGAAAAAACAAGTATAGAGGTACATGAAGATGAAAGGGAAATTGCAGCCAGGAGATTCATAGAAGATGATGAATTCATTAAGACTCTTGAGTTTAAGGATTTCTGGATGAAGACGAAGATAAAGAATTTCAAGAGAGGATGGAATCAACTGAAGCAGGAATTGAAGAATCAGAGAAAAATGAGATGGTAGCACAAACTTTCCAGGAATTAAGAGTTGACAACATTGACATTAGCCCCTAGAAGGCAAGAGAAATGGTCTTGAAGAGCAATATGCTCATTTTCCCTGGCTTGGAATTAAAGAAAATGTTTCTGCTTGATCAAGTGTGGGCTTAAGAAGATCCAATGCTAGTTACAAAATTTGACTCCGATGAAGGTGTGAGTGGAGCTGGGTATAACCCAAATATTGAATCCTTGGCCATATGGATCAAACAGAAAAATACACAGAAGCCAAAATTATTGGATGTAATTCAAGGCATGAAAGGGGCAGCGATGGTAAGGACAATACAAGTTACCACCCCTTTGGAGGCAGCCACAATGACCATGCATTCGACCATGTTCACTCGAGCAACTGTTAAGGGATTAGAAGACAAATTGAAATAGTATGAAAAGGAACAAAGGTTCGTAAATGATGAAGTTAATAAACTGTTCATGGAGAATGTCAAATTGAAAGAACAATTAAGAGGAGCAAGACCCGCACAAAGCAAGGAGATGGTGTTATACAGGTCTCCTATTGCTCCAATGGATATTGTGAAGAACATTTCTGCAAAACAGGTAAAAAATCCAGAGAAGGAAGTGAATGATGTAAAGAAGGCCAACAATCAAACCTAGGATGAAGTGAAAAGATGAATTTGTGAAGTTATGCAAAAGATTCTTGAGCACAGGATAAAATCAGTTATGAATAAACTAGAGAATGTGCATGATAGTTATAAAATACTTCAACAGGAAATGGATCAAATAAAGACACATATGCTTGTATTAGATCCTTTGTTCAAAAGGTGGCAACCTATTCACCACACTTTGGCTAAGTTATGCAAAGTTCTACAAAGAAGTCCTGATGCACCCACAACATTAAAGCCAACTGAACAAACTGTGAAGATGATTACTAATGAATTTCAGTATGTACAAGGGTTTGATAAAAATATTGTAACACAAATGGATTTATTCCATACCTAGAAACAATGGTATATACCTGAAATTGTGAGAGATGGTGATCAGTTGAAGGACTTGGATAATTGGAAGAAAGAATTCAGTCAGGTTGTTCATAAGTGCATAACTCATATACAGGAGGATGATGATACCAATCTTCCTAGGCTAAACCAGACCATGGATGGGTTGATTGTTCTCGATGTAGGATACCTAAAGTTTGTCAATGATACAAAGGCATTACTAGATAATCAATGAAAAACTCATCTTGCAAACATGCAAAAGATCCAAGAATATAAGTGGCCGTCAAATTTTACGGTGTATCAGTGGGAGGAAAAGTATTTGGTTTCAGAAGAATAGGACACTGAGGCGAGAACATTTGGACGTTCATCATGGAGAGGAAGAATTTTCCAGATCAATGATCACGGCTCTTCTACGTTGAATAATGGAACCATATGTCAAAATTTCTTAAGTCTTGTTATTTCCTTAATTATGCTAATTAAATAGTTGTTAGTAAAAGAAGTATTTATGAAAGGTCGTTTCTTTTTGTAAAAGGCCTGTAGCTTGTTGCTTCCTATATAAATAGGAAACCAAGGCCTAGTTTTAAATTATCATCAACATATATCATTTCCATTTTGAAGACTTATGTTATTAATATATATCAATTGAAGCAATATAATAGATAACATCTTATTATCAGAGATTCTCCATGATTGTGTTATCATTTTGTATTTTTCTTATGTTTTCCATACTTATTTCTTCTTATATTTGAATGAATATCAGTTATTGAGCCTCAATACTGTGCTTATGTGAATGAATATGCTGATACAGTAAAGCATTTATTGTGGATGTTGGTAGAGCTACTATTTTTTTTGAAAATTTGAGCTTATTTTGCCTTGTTACATGTTCAACATAAAAATGGAAACTATTTAAGAATAATAAAGTTAACAAAGTTGCTTATTTAAATAATTGTGAGTTATGTGCATTAATATTTTATTAACTTTTGTGTCTTCACGAACATATGTTGATACAAAATGAATGGAAGAAGCATCCAAGTAATCCTAATTTTTTTTGCCAACAATTCATACCAAAGATTGAACAATTTAACGATATTGCAATAGGTAATTAAGGATATGATGATGATGATATATTCTTGTACTTGTATATTCTATGAAACATTCATTATTTTCTATGAAACAGTGTATATATTCTTGTACTTGTATATATTCTTTTACTGTTATGTCTATTAAATAAAACAGAGTTTGAATAAAAAATGCTTCACCCTTTTTTGTAAGTGAGTATGTGAATTATTGTTTAAGGAAAAATCTTACAGTGTTTACATTTTCAGTTTATTGGTTTCAAATCTTCATTTGTTATGTATATAAATTTGTATGTGCTCTTTATCTTGAATGACATAAAGCAGTAATATCATCAGAATCTGGGTTTTCAATTTCAGCACCATCATTGTCCACACTTTCATATCATGTTCACTTTTAAGTACAATCATCAAAATTTTATTTTTATTTCTTGTCCCAGTTAATCTTGATTCCTTTTAGCACAACACAGTAGGTTGCATGTTAAATTTCAAACATTTTCTTTGCATTTTTTTTGTATATACTATTTTCTCAGCGCATCATTATGTAACAACAATTTCACTTTTGAGATATACAGTAAAAATAAATGAAAACACATGTTTTATTTTTCAAGGGAAATGTATGGTGAATACCCTATGTCTTTCAGATGAGTGTGCAAGCGAAATAAGACATAAATGATTGAATCTGATTTTTCTGCTGTACAATTATTTTTTTATGTGCTTTTTACTTTTTGCATGTGGATTACCCTCAGAAAGAGACTACTTATCTTTTCTTAAATGAAGCCTTTACATTTCCTATCTACGAAAGGAATTTACTGCTTGACAACAGGTTCGTGAACTTCATAAAAATTAAGATTTGTGTAAAAGGCCATCCCCACAAATGTTGTTTGGTCTAGAATTATAATGGAAAATAAAAAAGCTTGTTAGGAGAATAAAATAGGTTTTCAATTTTCCAAGTACAACATAATATTACTGAAGCATTTCAAAGTTTAGGCCATAAGAATCATCCTTTTCTAAACATGGATTGCAAATAATTTTGAAAATTTAGAAGTCTTGGTCATTAACATTATTGCTTGCTACAATGTCATCCAGTGTATCATTTTCAATGTTCATATGTTCTTTCAAGTATTTAATATTAACATCTTCCTCATCTTGACCTGCATCATCTTCATCATCATTGAAATTTGACTGTAGACCATCTATATTGTTACCAGATGTATTTGGATCATCATTTTCTATACCATCCATATTGTTGTCTTCCATAACATCATCTAACTCTGGATTGTTGTCTTCTTGTGCTTGCACATAACCATCTTCAACATCATCATGGATGTCAATTTCTTCGATGTTCTCTAGTCCCTCTCTCTCATTTTGTTGGCCATCATTGTTATGCTCAGTATCCACTAATGCATCGTCAAATACATGCCTTAATCTTGGATCATAATGTATGACAAATATCCATTTCGGGTCCAAAATATCTTCATAGAAAAATACCTACACATGAACGACATACATATATTAGACATTATATAAATTGTATGAACATATATACATCAATTGAATAATGGAACATTATTTTATAGACTACCTTTTTTATTCAATAATTGCTATAAAACACAATTTTGGCAACATAGTTTATAAAACATCAGTCCACACTCATTTATTATTCTTTGGTTTTCTGCCCTTAAGAACATCCTTAGGGAGACCTTGTTCTTCCCTCTTCTTTCGCGCAAGAGTGCATTTTAAGAAGGGGTAATCAATCAATAACTCATCCCCAATGGTAAGGTCCATAATAGCCTCAACCATTATCAATCCATCTTTATCATTTATAACCTCAACAAATTGACAATTCGGTCTTACAGTAGGGTCCCTTCCCTTATTACTATTTATAAATCTTGCAATATTTTTGTGTGTGTATGCACGTCCACCTATATACATAAGTTGACCTCTATTCATTTATTTTCCACTTTCCAATTGGAGAAGATGTGTATACATATTTGAATTTAGACCATATGCTGACATGCTAGGCTTATATTCTGCTAGCCTTCTCCATTCACCACTATAATATGATGGACCATAATATAACATTAATCTCCTAGTGGTTTGTTCTGAATTTTTTCTATGTTTGGATCCCACATGTACATTTTGGACAATAAAGAGGCCTAGATTCACTCCATGAATATTGGAGGGTCGTATCATGTAGCTATATCCCCAAAATTGAAACACCTCGTACACTCTAGGTAGTTGTTGATCACTAGGCCAAGCGCAATATAGTCGACAATCAAATGTCTCTTTGTAAATTGATCTCAAACTCAGGGGAAAGTCATCATCTCCATCACATTCATTCTCATAGGGTATGTAGTCCACCTTCCCCTTGTCTTTAAGCAAATTATGCATCTTCACACCAGTTCTTGTTCTGTTACTTGTTTTTGTCAATTCCTCATCTTTCGAGCTGGTTTATTGGCACATATTTTTGTTAGATGTATCATATGATAAATGATCATTTCCCTCTAGGCTGGAAGTCGGTGATCCAAAAAACTTTAAACCAAGAAATTTATCCTGCAAGTATCCATTAAGAAAAATATTAGTTATTTAAATAATATAAAACAATGTTTAAACGAAGTATACATGTTATTTATATCAAATTGGAAAATTCCTCACCACAATTCATATTGGATTTGAATCGATTGTAGGAGGCATACTACTGACTGGAAGCTCATCATATATGTAATGTCTTTGTACAATCGCTCGTTTGAATTGTTTCTTTCCACGACATACAAAACATCTACAAACAACAATTTTCTCAAAGTATTCATCCCATGTACTATACTCCTGACCTACCTCTTCTTCAGTGCAATCATTTGTTGTGTCTACAGTATCCATTGTCATATCCTCTTCCACCCACTGTCGTCTACATGATTTAACAGTTTTAGGTCCACGTCCACGTACATATCTTGTTCTTTTGCTAGTTGAGAGCTTAGACTCAACATTTGCTCCAATCTCCATCTAAGATAATCAACAACATGCATTAATTTATGTCAAGATTGGATAATACATTATAAATGTCAATAATAATGTGAAAAAAGATGGACGTATCACAAAATGCCACCAAATCATTTTTTCCTAAGTTAAGTCAAAATTTGAGTACCTGATGTCCTGCTTCATCCGTTGTGTCCTCATTTGATATGACACGATCTGTTGCCATGGCCTCGTCTCACCCTATAATACACAACATAGTAAATAATGTTTAGTGCACCAATTATATCATTTCAACGAATATGCTATCCAACATAAAACCTCACTTTAGTCATATATTTGACATATTGATATCATGTGTTGGCTATCCTAATTTTCAAACTTTTCCCTTGATTATAGAATCACATTTAATCACCATTCCTGTGCATTTTCAACCAATAAGTTTGACCTCAGAGGCCTCATGGACAAAAAAATGACTTTATCTCCTCTATGTTGTACCATTTGTGAATTCATAAACATCTTCCTCCTTTGGTTGAGGTTGCTTTCTCTTCTTACCTCTATTGTATCTACAGATTCTGTTGTCTCATCTATTTCCACCCCCTTTCCTCTCAGCAATTTAGTATTTCTACACTGTCCACTTACTCTCTCCATGGCTTCCTCTGTGAATAAAAATGCCACCATAGAAGCTTTCATCGTACTACCGCCGAGAAGGAAAAAGCAACTTGCGAGAGTGCGGTAAAAACCACTCTACCGCACTGAGCTGATGAAGGAGCCGCGGGACAACGGTGGTCACCGCACTACTGCATGCCAATGGTAGAAGACTTGCGGGACTGCAGGAGTCACCACAACACTGCCAAGAACAAAAGGAAGACTTGCATGCCGCCATAAAAGCTTTCACCGCACTACACTGAGAAGGATGAAGCACCTTATGGGACCGCAGTAAAAACCGCTCTACTGCACCAAGCTGATGAAGGAGCCACGAGACATCGATGGTCACAAAAGCAAGACAGGAGTTGGAATTATTTTCAACACTATGGATCTTGTGATACACAACAATGAAAATAGTCACTATACAACAATGATAAGCGCTAAATTAGGCACACTTGACACCGCCTTATACGTCCCAAAAAAATTACATTTACGGCCAAGAGTCAGTGCTAAAGTTGGCATTAACTAACGCTAACTAAAGCGTTGACTAATGAATCAAAATAAAAAATTTAAAACTTTCCCATGTGAAGGAATAAATCAGACGACAAAAAAGGGAAAAACGCCGTGTGTGAAGGAAGAGAGCAGGGTGCTACCAACAACTGAGGAGAAATTCAATTTAGTTTGTGACACGCCACGCGAAGGAAGAGAGCAGGGCACTACCAACAACTGATGAGAAATTTGATTTAATTTGCAACACCATAAGTAAGGTTACCATTTTTTTTTTCTTGGTTGAATTCGTGATTGTTTATTGCTCTTTGTATTGCATTTGAATTTGTGATTGTTTACTGGTTCATGGCCTAACAAGTCTAGGCAACCTCTAAATTGTCTCATCATTATAAATTGTAAAACCTTTGAGAAACAAACAATTTTTTTTACCCTGCCAATTTGATCTTTGGCTCAAAATATTATAGCACGAAGCGAGGATGCCTTCGTATTCTTTCCCTAACCTGGGTATCAAGGAAATAGTGAACTGCTTGGCAAATCTGGGAATTGAGTCGGTCACTGCTGAGCAACTACTGAAAATAAATGCAAAAACCGCTTGGTTTTGCCCAGCTGTGCAATAGTCACCGATGCCATGACAAATTTGTGCAAGATTGCATTATGAAAGAGTTTTCATGATAAGGTTATGAACACTAGGAAAATCGAGCAAACATATTTTCCCTAGGTTATCAACACTAAGCAAACCCAACGAACATATTTTCCCACAAAACAAAACTTTCATACCACAAACTGAACAAAAACTTTCATACCTGACAGTGTGTACTTCGTTTGCCTCCACAGACTGGATGAAAATAATTTCCCCTAGGTCACCTCAAAATGTCAAGTAATAGAGGGAAACGAGCATTTTCAACAAACTCTGGCCATAATGAGGTAATGCATTGTCAATTTATAGATTTGTAAATGTTTCCATTGTTTCTTTGAATTTTACTTTTTACTTTTTTATTTCTAAATTTAAAAGAATAAATATAATTTAAAAAATAAATATATATATAGGGACATGAGACTGACAAAGATAAAGACGAATTGGATTCCATATTGGGGGTAGAGGCAGTGAACAAATTGGTTAACGTGGACTGTACAACATTTTTCAGATACATAGAAAAACATTCTGGTCACGCCCCTCAAACATTGCAAAAAAATCAATTGTGTCAAAGGGAATTGATTGATTCCCCAACCAGTCCTGCATTGAGCAAAAGATCTAGGAAAAAATAGTGACAATAAACTCTAAGAATGTGGAATAGGGAGCAAAGACTTCCATTCCTGGGACACATACTTCTTCCACCACGCCATGTTTTCAATCTTGCATTGGTAGCTACAATACGAAGATACAATACGAGGTGGTTTTAGGGGAAGTCCGAATGGAAGATGTTGGGAAAATGTTTGTGAATAGGTTGAAGGAATCATGCCTTCAATGGTTCAAAGACCATCTACATTTTCCATTCTCAAAGATACCCATGCACCTGAAAAAAGTAGTTATCCATGACATGGAGAATGAATTTGGCATAGGTTGGTTTGTAAAGAAGATAAAGCTACGAATGTCTCAAAACTGCAAGAGATTTCGGTGCAACCAAACAAAAAAGAAAAAAAAATCCCTCTCGAGCTAAGGCAGAAAAAAAGGCCAATTGATGTAAGTGTGAAAGTATGGAAATAGCTTGTAAAAGGATATGAGAAGTCCGATGCACGGAGGAAGTCCAGTGAGGAGAGTATGCAGGTATTTGAATTTTCTCATAAGATTATATCAAATTTATTAAACGATATTTAAATTTTATTTGTGTATAGTTAAATTGAATTAGTATATGTTTCAGGACAAGGCCTCCAAGGCTAGGCTTGAGAAACTTCATGCAACGCATCGCAGTGGCCAGAAAGGTTTACATGCCTTGATCTATACATTTATAAGTATATTTAATATGTTAAATGATATATTTTTTTATTTCCTTGGAAAAAGTAAATGATTGCATATTAATTAGTTTAACTAGTCCATGTGCCATGTTTTGATAGGAGGAGAAATATGGCCGCCATCCAAAGCAATTTGAAAAGAATATGTTACAAA
Source organism: Sequoiadendron giganteum (assembly GCA_007115665.2). Lineage (NCBI taxonomy): Eukaryota > Viridiplantae > Streptophyta > Pinopsida > Cupressales > Cupressaceae > Sequoiadendron > Sequoiadendron giganteum. The sequence goes on along the minus strand of CM021106.1, from coordinate 624,457,611 downwards.
ACAAAAAGTGGAACGATTTTGTAATCTGGATGGAGAATGAGGTATCAATAGTTGAGTTTCAATAACTTAGTTGGATATTGTTGTGTTAATATGTCAATTTGCATCTCTTGTGTTGAGTTGTTTATTGATGCATAAGATGAGTAAATAGAGCTTAAATCTTATGATTACAAGATGACCGTTTATGTGCATGAATAAATAGTAGAAGGATGTAGATGAACTCAATTCATCTAAATTTATGCCTCTTGGCAGGAATTCCTCTTGAATCTCTAATATCAGGTACTCGAGACTTCCCTGTAGCTTTTACCTTTCGTTGCCGCCTTTCCTCTTCACTGTTAGATTCATCTCCTTTTTCCTTATCTGCATTTCTAGCTTTGGCTTCTAATTCATCCCATGTTTTACCTTCCTCCTCTTCAGAATCTTCTTCTTCTTCTTCATCGTCCTCCTTTGACTCCACAAGAGATTCATCTTTTGAACCTTCCTCATCTGATTATGATTCCTCTTCTACATTAGAGGGTTCATATCCTTGATCTAACTCTTCTAAATTATCAGAATAAGAATCACTAGCTTCCATATTCAAAAATTCCCAACCAACATCTTCAATAAATTTATCTGGATCATCAGTAATAGTCTTCAAAATTGGCCACCAGTTCAAGTTCATTCTGCTTTCATAATAATTTATATATATGGAGTTCAGCCATTCCTTGATGCCATCAAGCGAAGATTGAGGAATGGCGTACATGCAGAGTACATCCCGCTTGAAGACTTTGAAAACAATAGCCATATCAAATTCCTTTTTCCCAAGTCCTACTCTCTCAAGGTTAACAATCTCAATCTCACTAATAGCGATTACTAAGAAAGGTAATTTCACCAACTCTACCAAACAGTTTACTATAGGAACAATAAAAGAAGAGGATTTGAAAGGAACTCCATTAAAACCAAGCTCTCTAAATGGTACATCAAACTCTAGTTCAAAATATTTTAGATGAGGCTGCTCCCATAGCTCTCTTAATGGCTTGAAAAATCCTTGAAACTCTGCATTAATATTATTTTTACTGTCCCTCTCTTGCTGTTCTTCCTTAATTTCACCAGGATCATACATTGACCTTCTTGCCCCTCCTAAAGTTTGGACCACATCCATTACCTCTACATAAAACTAGACATCCTTGGTCTTCTTGGTTCCCACACCATGATATGGTTATGCAAATGCAAATGAAGCAAAGTAATCATCTCCTTCTCCGCTGGTTGGAAGAATGCATGCTTAATGTTTTGATACATAATATCAACTCTCTCTTCTGCTCTCATGGTTGAATACCAAAAATCATTATGGTGGGCCTCCAAAGTTCTAGTCATCTTTCTTCCTCTTCCATAAAATGCTCGCCTAATCCACAAGTCTGCTAGCCTAATTGCCTTTGTTTTTGAAAGATGAAGTTTCTCTTGAGTCACCAGTGTAGCTCTCTCTACCTTTTCAGACTCTTTCATTGCTACAGGAAATTAGCGCCTAATTGATTAACAATCTCAATCTGACTAATAGTGATTACTAAGAAAGGTAATTCCACCAACTCTACCAAATAGTTTACCATAGGAATAATAAAAGCAGAGGCTTCAAAAGGAACTCCATGAAAAACAATCTCTCTAAATGGTACATCAAACTCTAGTTCAAGATATTTTAGATGAGGCTGCTCCCATAGCTCTCTTACTCACTTGACAAATCCTTGAAACTCTACATTGATTTTATTTTTCCCGTCCCTCTCTTGCTGTTCTTCCTCAATTCCATCAAGATCATACATTGACCTTATTGCCCCTCCTAAAGTTTGGACCACATCCATTACCTCCACATAAAATTGGACATCCTTGGTCTTCTTGGCTCCCATGCCATGGTATGGTTATGGAAATGAAAATGAAGCAAAGTAATCATCTTTATTCCTCTTCCATGAAAACCAAGCTCTCTAAATGCTATATCAAACTCTAGTTCAAAATATTTTAGATGAGGCTACTCCCATAGCTCTCTTACTCACTTGACAAATCCTTGAAACTCTACATTAATTTTATTTTTCCTGTCCCTCTCTTGCTGTTCTTCCTCTATTTCATTAAGATCATACATTGACCTTCTTGCCCCTCCTAAAGTTTGGACCACATCCATTACCTCAACATAAAACTGGAAATCCTTGGTCTTCTTGGTTCTCACGCCATGATATGGTTATGCAAATGAAAATGAAGCAAAGTTATCATCTTTCTTCCTCTTCCATGAAAACCAAGCTCTCTAAATGGTGTATCAAACTCTAGTTCAAAATATTTTAGATGAGGCTACTCCCATAACTCTCTTACCTGCTTGAAAAATACTTGAAACTCTACATTGATTTTATTTTTCCTGTCCCTCTCTTGATGTTCTTCCTCAATTTCATCAAGATCATACATTGACCTTCTTGCCCCTCCTAAAGTTTGGACCACATCCATTACCTCCACATAAAACTGGACATCCTTGGTCTTCTTGGTTCCCACGCCATGGTATGGTTATGCAAATGAAAATGAAGCAAAGTAATCATCTTTATTCCTCTTCCATGAAAACCAAGCTCTCTAAATGCTATATCAAACTCTAGTTCAAAATATTTTAGATGAGGCTACTCCCATAGCTCTCTTACTCGCTTGACAAATCCTTGAAACTCTACATTAATTTTATTTTTCCTGTCCCACTCTTGCTGTTCTTCCTCAATTTCATTAGGATCATACATTGACCTGAAAATCCTTGGTCTTCTTGGTTCGCACGCCATGATATGGTTATGCAAATGAAAATGAAGCAAAGTAATCATCTTTCTTCCTCTTCCATGAAAACCAAGCTCTCTAAATGGTATATCAAACTCTAGTTCAAAATATTTTAGATGAGGCTACTCCCATAACTCTCTTACTCGCTTGACAAATACTTGAAACTCTACATTGATTTTATTTTTCCTGTCCCTCTCTTGATGTTCTTCCTCAATTTCATCAAGATCATACATTGACCTTCTTGCCCCTCCTAAAGTTTGGACCACATCCATTACTTCCACATAAAACTAAACATCCTTGATCTTCTTGGTTCCCATGCCATTGTATGGTTATGCAAATGAAAATGAAGCAAAGTAATAATCTTTCTTCCTCTTCCATGAAAACCAAGCTCTCTATATGGTATATCAAACTCTAGTTCAAAATATTTTAGATGAGGCTGCTCCCATAACTCTCTTATTCGTTTGACAAATCCTTGAAACTCTACATTGATTTTATTTTTCCTGTCCCTCTCTTGCTGTTCTTCCTCAATTTCATCAGGATCATACATTGAACTTCTTTCCCCTCCTAAAGTTTGGACCACATCCATTACCTCCACACAAAACTGGACATCCTTGGTCTTCTTGGTTCCCACGCCATGGTATGGTTATGCAAATGAAAATGAAGCAAAGTAATCATCTTTCTTCCTCTTCCATGAAAACCAAGCTCTCTAAATGCTATATCAAACTCTAGTTCAAATATTTTAGATGAGGTTGCTCCCATAACTCTCTTACTCGCTTGACAAATCCTTGAAACTCTACATTGATTTTATTTTTCCTGTCCCTCTCTTGCTGTTTTCATCAGGATCACACATTGAACTTCTTGCCCCTCCTAAAGTTTGGACCACATCCATTACCTACACATAAAAATGAACATCCTTGGTCTTCTTGGTTCCCACGCCATGGTATGGTTATGCAAATGAATATGAAGCAAAGTAATCATCTTTCTTCCTCTTCCATGAAAACCAAGCTCTCTAAATGGTATATCAAACTCTAGTTCAAAATATTTTAGATGAGGTTGCTCCCATAGCTCTCCTACTTGCTTGACAAATCCTTGAAACTCTACATTGATTTTATTTTTCCTGTCCCTCTTGTTGTTCTTCCTCAATTTCATCAAGATCATACATTGACCTTCTTTCCCCTCCTAAAGTTTGGACCACATTCATTACCTCCATATAAAAATGGACATCCTTGGTCTTCTTGGTTCCCACGCCATGGTATGGTTATGCAAATGAAAATGAAGCAAAGTAATCATCTTTCTTCCTCTTCCATGAAAACCAAGCTCTCTAAATGCTATATCAAACTCTAGTTCAAAATATTTTAGATGAGGCTACTCCCATAGCTCTCTTACTCACTTGACAAATCCTTGAAACTCTACATTAATTTTATTTTTCTTGTCCCTCTCTTGCTGTTCTTCCTCAATTTCATTAAGATCATACATTGACCTTCTTGCCCCTCCTAAAGTTTGGACCACATCCATTACCTCAACATAAAACTGGACATCCTTGGTCTTCTTGGTTCCCACGCCATGATATGGTTATGCAAATAAAAATGAAGCAAAGTGATCATCTTTCTTCCTCTTCCATGAAAACCAAGCTCTCTATATGCTATATCAAACTCTAGTTCAAAATCTTTTAGATGAAGCTGCTTCCATAGCTCTCTTACTCACTTGACAGATCCTTGAAACTCTGCATTGATTTTATTTTTCCTGTTCCTCTCTTGCTGTTCTTCCTTAATTTCATTAGGATCATACATTGACCTTCTTGCCCCTCCTAAAGTTTGGACCACATCCATTACCTCCACATAAAATTGGACATCATTGATCTTCTTGGTTCCCATGCCATGATATGGTTATGCAAATGAAAACGAAGCAAAGTAATTATCTCCTTCTCCGCTGGCTGGAAGAATGCATGCTTAATGTTTTGATACATGATATCACCTCTCTTTTTCTCTCATGGTTGAATACCAAAATCCATTATGGTGGGCCTCCAGAGTTCTAGTCATCTTTCTTCCTCTTCCACCAAATGCTAGCCTAATCCACACATCTGTCAGCCTAATTGGCTTTGTTTTTGAAAGCTGAAGTTACTCCTGGGTCACCAATGTGGCTCTGTCTACCTTTTCATACTCTTTCATTGCTACAGATCATCTTTGGGATTTAATAATTTGTACCACATGGTTGATGTGCTTTGAATCCTTGCATCTAAAGGAAATTTCCTTAACATAAATACTGCTAGGGAATTTCAATGTTACCATTGTTAGAAACCAAGATCACCTGCATGCAATCACCTGTCACATGCCAAAGAAAATGAATGTGATACTGAAATGAAGTGCAAAGATGCAAGGTGCACTCTCCCAACTACCAAAACATCCAAGTAATCTCCAAAACACCCATCGAGCCAAATATGGATTAACGATAAACCTGGGACAAATACAGAAAAAAGTGTATGGACAACAACATAGAGCTCCTCAATACCTTTCCAACGCTGCAAAGATAGCGAAAATTGGAGAGCGTGACAAAAAGTTATGAGCTTGGAAGCATAAAATAAACATCTGACTTCAAACAGCAATAAATACAATAAAACAGAAAAATACTCTAAAATAAATTGCACCACAGGAAAGTGCTCGGAACCAGCTTTTCGGCGATATCTCGCTTGCCCGATTTCGATACCGTATGCCCAAGTTATGCCAAAAAGAAAAAAAACTGCTCTTTTAGACAAATCAGGGCTAGGAGGGGGCAAAGAGGCCATACGACCAATGACGTCATGTTGACGTCAGCACTTCACTGGAAAAAATTTGATGGCCATCTGGCCATCGCCGCGAAAAAAGGTCCCCCTGCAGAAAAAGTTTGGACCCTAGTCACACATGTGACCGAGGGCGCAAAGCAGGGGGCTGGGGACGAGGGGATGGTCCTCGATATGACTGGCAACCGAATGTGCAGAAGCCCTCAGGGGCTGGCGGAGGGCCCTTGGTTGGCCATGTGACCGAGGTGGACTTGGAAGGAGCCCGCGGGGGCTGGCTACGGAGCTGGCGACCAGAAGGAGGAGCCACCGGCGGCGGCAGACCGATGGCCACTTGGTGGCTGCCCGACGATGGAATGATTTATGTGGACGGCGCAACCTTTTTCCAAAAAAATCAATTTTTAATTTTTTTTTTTGAAAAACGAGCCTCAGAATGCATGTTGGGGAGGCCGTACGACCATCCTGATAATTTTTTTTTTTGCCTCAGAAACCAACTTCTCAGAAATCGACCAAATGACATGTGTTCCTAAGGTTTTGGGCCACTGCAAACGTGATGGTGACCTCCATTTGAGCCCAAAGTGGCTCAAAAAATTGGCTACCCCTAGATCTTGCAAAAAAGATGCCTATGGAAACCCTTGCACTTGAAACTCACTGAAAGGCCATATCTTTAGATCACGAATAGGCAGCTGCAGGTTTGGAGCTTTGATACCATGTTAGCAACCAAGATCACCTGCATGCAATCACCTGTCACATGCAAAAGACACGCAGAACCAAAGAATATGTTCTGTAAACCTCAAAGTAAAAATGCATTATTGAGAATCGATTATTACAAAGAGATCAATCCTTATGAAGGAGATCAAGAAACCCTAAATGAAACCCTAGTGTGCACACTTAATAATTAATCAATTATTAATGTGCCTAAGTTTAGCTTAAGCAACTAAAGGAATAAGTGACTTAATTAATTAACCAGTATGATATAATTAATTAAGTATAATAACTTATTACTCTAACAACCATTGTAGTTGGCATTAAAGCCGATACCTGCAACATTGAAAATTATCCTTATATAAGAATTCCCTCCATCTTGTTAATTGGCTTGTAACACTCTTGATGGTGGATACATGAAATCTGATTCTGATTCCTCTTCTACATTAGAGGGTTCGTATCCTTGATCTGACTCTTCTGAATTATCAAAATCAAAATCACTAGCTTCCATATTCAAAAATTCCCAACCAACATCTTCAATAAATTTATCTGGATCATCAGTAATAGTCTTCAAAATTGGCCGCCAGTTCAAGTTCATTCTGCTTTCATAATACTTTATATCCATGGAGTTCAACCATTCCTTGATGCCATTAAGCGAAGATTGAGGAATGGCGTACATGCAGAGTACATCCTACTTGAAGTCTTTGAAAACAATAGCCATATCAAATGCCTTTTTCCCAAGTCCTACTCTCTCAAGGTTAACAATCTCAATCTCACTAATAGCGATTACTAAGAAAGGTAATTCCACCAACTCTACCAAACAGTTTGCCGTAGGAACAATAAACGAAGAGGCTTTGAAAGGAACTCCATGAAAACCGAGCTCTCTAAATGGTATATCAAACTCTAGTTCAAAATATTTTAGATGAGGCTGCTTCCATAGCTCTCTTACTCGCTTGACAAATCCTTGAAACTGTATTGATTTTATTTTTCCTGTCCCTCTCTTGCTGTTCTTCCTCAATTTCATCAGGATCATACATTGACCTTCTTGCCCCTCCTAAAGTTTGGACCACATCCATTACCTCCACATAAAACTGGACATCCTTGGTCTTCTTGGTTCCCACACCATGATATGGTTATGCAAATGAAAATGAAGCAAAGTAATCATCTCCTTCTCTGCTGGCTGGAAGAAAGCATGCTTAATGTTTTGATACATGATATCAACTCTCTCTTCTGCTCTCATGGTTGAATACCGAAATCCAGTATGGTGGGCCTCCAGAGTTCCAGTCATCTTTCTTCCTCTTCCACCAAATGCTATCTTGATCCACACATCTGCCAGCCTAATTGGCTTTGTTTTTTGAAAGCTAAAGTTTCTCCCGAGTCACCAATGTAGCTCTCTTTGCCTTTTCAGACTCTTTCATTGCTATAGATCATCTCTGAGATTTAATCATTTGGACCACATGGTTGATGTGCTTTGAATCCTTGCATCTAAAGGAAATTTCCTTAACATAAATACTGCTAGGGATTTAATAATTTTCAGACTCTTTCATTGCTACAAATTGTCTCTGGGATTTAGTCATTTGTACCACATGGTTGATGTGCTTTGAATCCTTGCATCTAAAGGAAATTTCCTTAAGATAAATACTGCTAGGGATTTAATTTTCAATGTTGCCAGTCTATTTGGCTTTGTTTTTGAAAGCTGAAGTTTCTCCTGACTCACGAGTATTAGTTGTAACTTTTTTTAAATTTTATTATAGTATGTGCACTTTGATATGATGTAATATGATTATGGTTTTGTCTCATATGTTGTAATATTAGATATATAACAAAAAAATAAATTATTGCATGAAATAAATAATAACTTTTCATTCTAAATATTTTTTTTTGCAGAACATGGGTCTTCCAGAAGATCAAGATGATCCTCAACATGATATAGATCAACGAAATATTGGTTCTGTCGGTACATATCACATTGCAGAGGATGATGATGACGGAGATACGGAAGACACTGAGGCTGATGACAATGATGACGACGACGACAACGATGATGATGATCATGATGGTGATGATGATGATGAGACAGTTGGTGGTAGTAACTAGTGACATTCATGATCATATAGGCCGCATCATGGATCATTGCTGATATATCATTATGATGACTCTTTTCATGGTTACTATCATATGTATCATTTTCAAGGCCTACAGTACTATATTATTGAGTTGTATCATTTTCACTATATCATTTGGACATGTATCAATCGGAGTTACATAATTTATCAATTTTATTTATATCATTTGTACATGTATCATTTTCACTTATGTCGACTGTTGGACATGTATCATTTTGACATGTTTTTGATGTACTGGCATATTTGAATTTCACTTGTTTTAGTTATATATGATGATGATCTTATCGGTATTGACTTGTCAATTTATATATATTAAAAGTGGTCAATGATTTTTGGATGGATATTTATTACGTATGATGATTTTAATTTACTGCTCAGGATGGATGTTGTCAAATTCAATTAAATTATAGATATTTGACTCACTTGTTTAAATTATAGATGATGATCATGTTACAATAATAGCTCAAGCCGTGATGAAAGGTAAAATTAATGCTTGGCACCTCCAAAACGCAATTGAACAAATCAGAGAAGTGTTAAGCTCTTTTGGTGGGTAATGACACTGAACAATAGATGTACTTTTTTTATGTTTACAAGCAATACAAAAATTTTGTGTTACTGACCCAAAAAAAAATAATTATCTTGTTATTTAATCATATGAGTTAAATAATTAAATTAATTACTCTATAATCATATGAGTTATTTAAGAGGCACGATATATTTAACTAATTAAATTGAAATAAAATAGATTAAATTAATAAATGGAAGCAAAACAAGAAGCATTTTAGAAGCAAAAAAGGAAGTAACAATGGAAGCCAAATTAGAAGCAAACCAGAAGAGATTTTGGAAGCAAAATTGGAAGCAAAACCGGAAGCAAACTTGGAAGCAAAATTGGAAGCAAACTTGGAAGCAAACTTGGAAGCAAAACTGGAAGCAAAATCGGAAGCAAAATTAGAAGTAAAATTGGAAGCAAACTTGGAAACAAAACTGGAAGCAAACATGGAAGCAAAACCGAAAGAAAAACTGGAAGGAAAAACGGAAGCGAAATTGGAAACAAAACCGGAAGCAAAACCGAAAGCAAAAGTGGAAGCAAAACCGAAAGAAAAATTGGAAGCAAACTAGAAGCAAAAATGGGAGTAGACATAGAAGCAAAATCGGAAGCCAAATTGGGCACCAATTTAGGCGCTCTTTTTGATGTTATTTCCAGCGCTATTTTAGGTGCTCTTTCAGCGCGATTTACTGGTGCTATTTTAGGCATTATTGGTGGTGCTATGATTTCCTGACGCTAACCACGATGATAAGTCCGATGACATTTCTGACACAAAATTCGGTGCCGAGAAGACCATGCCTATTTGTGCCGAGTTTAGCATCAGCCAGGTCGCCCAATTCGTGAACTAAAATACACTAAAATCTGGTGCTATTTTAGGCGCTATTTGCTTGTTCTGCTATAGTGAATATGCTAAAAATAGCTTATGATAGATGCCTTACAACTATCATAGAATATGCCATAAATCTACCATAGAATCTGTCGTAAGATCCGTAAGAGAATCTATCATAATTGACTAAAAATAGCCAATTATCTTACATCCTGTCATAACACATCTTGGACGCCAAATTTCTCCATTAATTCAAAGATGCCTTATGATATACCATATAATCTGTCATATGTCATAGATTCCAAAGTGGGATGCCTATGTCCACTTGGGATGATTATGTGTCATCCAATCACCTCCAACAGGGATGCCACCCAACCGGTGGGTCCCAATTTATGACATGACACCATAGGCAATTAAATAATACAAATTAATAAAATAATAAATCAATATTAGGACTCTAAGGTTGAGACACCTTAATCCCAACAAGTGATGGTGTATCTCCTTGCCTTGAAGATCTTGGTGCCACTTGATATTATTATTAGATGGACATGTGGGTGTGTGGACGTGGAGGATTTTCAGATTAGGAAATGGACGAGTCATGATGCTTGGAGAGCTCAATATCACTGTTCAGTGGGAGCTTTAGTAGTGATTCTAGATTTATCACTTAATGATGGATGATTTTCTTTAGTGTTGTAGATGTACTAGGAGGAGCTCTTAGATCCTGTTGATGCAGAAGGGTTCTTTCACATTCACATGGACACTATTTGGAGATGGACATCTTCATAAGATTGAAGATGTGTGACATTTTTGAGCCATGGAGGACTCTTGGAGTCTTTGGTTGGGGTGTCGATAATGCTTTGACAGGTGATGTTGGTTTAGAGTATGTTGCTAGTATTCCATGGTAGACTCTTAATGGTTCATTAGAGTTTTTGCATATTACATTGCTCTTGAGACCATGATTTGTTCACTTGGAGCATGTGATCTCCTTAGAGGAGATGGTAATCCTCTGTTGAGAGGATGGGTTCTAGATTCTTGATTACACATTAGAGTGTTGGCATGATAATGTTTAGATAATGATGTCACAATAGGTTCCTGACTGCAATTGGAACTTTGATAGTGATCTAGAATGTTCTCTATGTTTTGAGTATGTTGGTCTTGTGCTTGAGAGCTTCATGAGAGTGCAATGTTTTCATTTGGAGCTTAGCATGGATTGATCAGTTGTTACTACTCATGGATGCAAGGAGATGTGGGTGAGGGTGTATTTCTCTTGAGATGAGAGAAATTGTTGAGATGGGTACTCTTGATGAGATCTCAGTAGGAAGTCTGAGGAGTCTTTCACCTAGACATGGATGCGAGTTCATGATAGACCTGTGAGGAGATTTCTCTTGGATGAATCGTGATGACTTGGATATCTTGGAGGAGCATTCTCATTCCCCGCTCTTGGTCTACTTGACAATTTTTCACTTGAGAGGCATGACCCTTTGGTACTCTTAGGTGGTAATATTTTCTTTCATAGATATGGATCTTGAGCTACAATTAGGTAGTTTTGGAGGATTCATTACGAAAGATGTTCAACATATTTATCTCCTTGAGCATATGAGTTGACATTGTTATGTCATTTATGAGGAGTTTAGGAGATGGTAGTGGGCTGATTTCTTGATATGGGAAATGGACTTAGTTTTGTCTTCTCATGAGAAGCTTACATCCTTGTGATTACATGATTCATATGTTGTGTTTGATCTTGGAGATTGAACATGATGGGTGTTGTTGAGGTTTTTCTTTCGGGGGAGGAGATCATACTTGACATAGCTGAGCATTTAGAGGTGTATGTAGTAGTACATTCTACATGTGTATGATGTGTAGAGTTTCTCTCTTTGGTCTTAGTTTTCTTCTTGGATGTTCAAATTTACATGCTGTTGCAATTGAGATCATGCAGAGCTATAGTGATCACTGGTTTGCAGTAATGTTTTTTCACTTGGTTTTGGGTGATGACATAGAGGTTCCTTTGTCTCTGCCCTTTGTCATATGTGGAGAACATGGGAGAGATTTGGAGATTGAATATGGAAGAGCTTGGGAGATCTGTGGTGAGAGATGTACTTGCAATGATTGGTTGCAGGTTGTGCATTTCATTGTGGATGGTTCTTGGTACTGCATGTATACATCTTCTATGTGGTGCTATTGGTAGAATCAGTATGCCTGGATGTCTTTTTAGACTAGACATTACCCATGCGGTGGAAGTTTCAAGATGTGTCTATCTTCATCAATTGTTTTGGCACATAGAGCTTGTGATTGCGGTTGATGGGTTCGATATGTTGTTGGCATGAGTTTACTGATGTTGTGGATACCTTTTGAGGAATGTTAGATTGGATGGATTAGCATTTTCTTTAGATGTTATTTACGGTCTCGTGGGTTCATCAATTAGATGTGGGCAACTTGTTTTGGTTGTTGTTTTAGCTAATGGTTTATCTTTTTCTTAGAGAAGTTTGGACTTTAGAGTTGTGTTCTAGTCATAGACTTGGAGTTGGTTGGGATTTTATTTAGCTCATGAGCATAGTGGAGTTGTGGTATTATCCTGTAGCCTTTGCTATCGGTTGGATATGATGCTTGTGTTCTTTAGAATGATGCATATACGCCATGGCTTGTTTCATTCCTTTGGAGGATGGCAATAATTGTTGCCTGAGATGGTGGACATCTTGGATGTGGTTGCAGGTGTCTTGATTAGAGCATGAGAGCATTTCTCAAGATTCATGCTGTGATGATGTGTTTTCATTGGTTGAGTCTTAGCAAGTAAATCTTGTTGATTCCATGGACTCTTGGAAAGTCTTCGACAAGTGGGAGATTGTTGGGATTAATGTGTCTCAACCTTTGAGTCTTAGCATTAATTTTTGGGATAAATAATTGTGTGCAAATATTGATATATCCTAAGTTGCCAACTATATAGTTGTCATAACACTTTGTGGGACCCATTGAGGAGAGTTATATCCTACATGCAAGGCGTGAAGCTCAATAGAGTGCCACTTGTCACCCAAGCACTTATTTGAAACATTGATATTTGTGCATACTTCATGGAGGTGTGCCATAATGCCACTTGTCAGTTGGGTGCTCATTTAGAGAAAGAAATTTGTATAAACTTCTCGAAGTTGCACGATGGTGACATGTGTCAATGTACTTTGAGTTAACTATGACATGTACCTATTTTTGAGAAAGTTGGAGACCACTTTGAAAATTCAAGATTATATGTTGCTGATTGCAAGTGGAGTTGTGTATGGATGTAGTTTCTATTCCTAGTTGAGACTTGGAATGTGGATGCCCAAATTTTTGACAGGTTTTTTTTTGCATGTAGTTCCTTTCTTGTTACATGTTCATGCATGGACGTGGGTTTATGGAAACTTCTATCCAGGGTACTATATACTCTATAAATATAGGTGCTATGCTAGAGGAGTTGTGAGAGAATCTTGATTCACAGGGGTTACATTGTCAAATTTTCTCCATGAGAGAAAGATGTAATCTCCAAGTATAGGCTATGAGCCTACAAGTGTATTGTAACATTTTTGTTATAGATAGATACATTGGTTCAAGACTACATGAGCATAGACTTAGTATTTATATTGTAACTGTTTTGTTGCTGATAATACAAATGATCTGTGTTGTTGGAGTGTGGGGTTTTTTACTTGAGAGGGTTTTCCCCACGTATATCTATGTTCTTTCTCTTATGTCTAATCTTTTGTTCTTTAAATGTTAATTTACATTTCATTATGTTGCTGAAATGATCCTAGATTTGAAAACTACATTTCTTTCCTCTAAGGGTTAATGTGGTGGAAATTAAATCATCCATTTCCACTTTAAGACAGTTGTATATGCTTGTATCACAAAAATGAAAAACAAATGATAGATACTGGAGGCATATACTGGTTCTCAGATGGCTTTCCAGGATCTCCGATTTCCCTTAAGTAGAAGTGTCTTTCTTTAAAGTCAATTTTATGATATTGGTTTAGCCAAGCTATACTCAAGTTGGTTTAGATTGTTTTCTATTGGAGAATCTAACATTTTTTAACATCATTTTATTTCTCTTGATCAATATATTCCACGTAATCAAAGGATTGAGTGTTTTTTCAAAATACTATTAGTAGGCCTCTTTTAAATGATTTTATTTGAAAGCCTAACAAATACCAATTTTTTAGAAGATATCTCATAGATTTACTAAGTGAATGGGTGTTGTAACAAGTGACACCATGTTTCTTTCAACATTAAGTCAAATAAGGTAAATAAATGATCCCTAATATCCTCAAATAATTAATTTGTCATAGGTTAAAATGTGTCCTTTATAAGCCTTTCAAAGGAGGAGATTTTATTCTAATAATCCCTCTCATCAACATTTTGTTGCAAGAGCTTGACAACTTTTCAATCTCAAAAACTGAGATCATTTTAATATGTTCTTGCAAGCCTTGACAACTTTTCAATATAAAAAACTAAGATCATTTTAATATGTTCTTGCAAGCCTTGACTTATTTTAGGAAGTAATCCATATACTTGGAGGCCTTGATAGTCAACAAATTGCTCACATGAATGAATTAGTATATTCTTTTATTATGATTTTGTTCTCTTTACAACATTTACATTCTTATTTTTGTTTGTTCATGGTTGACGTGTTTTCAATTGTGCAATTATCTTTATGCTACAAGTGTTGCAATTAACAACTTTCATCTACCACACATTAAGTTCTACAATTTAGTATATCAACCTTTGGAAACCCAAATTGAATAAGTGGTGACAAAGCATAAAGTGCATAAATTTTATATGATTTTTGTAACAACCATGGCAGCGACAAGGAGGAAAAAGTGGCGATAGGAATAAATCCAAGAAAGAAGCAATTCTATCATTTGAGAATGAACACAAATAAATGGTTAAAGGATGCCATTAAGTTCCTAAATTTAGTGTGTTGTCCTTTGGAATCTTGTTGCTATTGTACTTAGTGGCATTAGAGCAAACATTATATATTCCTTGGTATGCATTTTCCACAGTCCATGAAAATGTGTTGCAAGTTTTTGGATTCAACTATGTATGTTTTTCAATCGATGTTTCAGATCACACTCAGTGATCCATCATCAGGAAGAGGATGAGAAATGAATTAGAATTGCAAAACATGCATAGTAAAGGATGGGAGAGGTGGGTTGAGAGGAAAAATAAAAAATTGAAAAATGAAAACTCTAAGTTAAGAGGCTACAATATGGCAAGAGAGGTGAAAAAAGTCAAAAAAGAAATGCCCCAATTAATTGGTGCAAAAAAGCAAGAAAAAGACACACAAAGAAAGTAAACAATTAGAATAAGAGAAAAGGAGAAATCCCACAATATAATAAAAAAAACCAATAAAGGATAGAAAAAAAAAAAGCATTAAAGGACACTAAAAAAGAACGAAAGGAATAAAAGAAAATAGGGGAAAAACCACAAAGAAAAGGAAAAAACATTCAACCAAACAACAACCAAACAAAAAGAAGAAACCAAACAAACAACAGATACCTATGCAAGAACTAAAACCAAACTAATAATAGACAATTTATTTAGTTTCTTCAAGCTCCTTTTGTTTCTTTTTACCTCTGATTTTTATTTTATTTACACACAATTTATTTTATTTTTTACTTTTGATTTCTATTTTATTGTCGTATTTGTATTTATATACTTGCTGGTTTTTTTTGGGTTTCTATTATTTATTTGTTTTCCATTTTAATTCTCTAGTATTTTTTTCATTGAGTTTGTTTCTTTATTTTTGTTTCTTTGCCTTTTATTTGTTTGGTTTTAGTTCTTGCATAGGTATCTCTTTTATTTTTAATTTCTTTATTTTTTTTTCGTTTCCTTGGTTTCATCTTTAGGTGTGGTTGTTTGTTTGGTTGCATCTTTATTTCTTTTATTTTTGTTTGTATTGTTGTATGGTTGTAGTTTTATTTTTGTATGTATGTACGTGTATATAAATATATGTATATATATTTACATATATATGCACACACACACATATATGTATATACATACATACACATCTACATACATATTTATATTTGATTTTCTGTATTTTATTTGCAAATAAATTTATTTTATTTTTTCTTTTGGTTTCTATTTTAATATCTTATCTATAATTATATGCTTACTTGCATTTTTTTGGGTTTTTATTATTTTTATCTTAAATTCCTTAGTACTTCATTTTTCCTTGAGTTTATTTTTGTAATTTCATTTCTTTGTCTTTTATTTTTTTGGTGCAAGTTCTTGCTTAGGCATCTCTTTTATTTTTGATTTCTTTTTTCATTTTTGTTCCCTTGGTTTCATCTTGATGTTTGGTTTTTAGTGTATTTATGGTTTTTTGGTTTCATCTTTGTGTATGGTTGTTTGTTTGGTTTCTTCTTTTTGTTTGGTTGTATGTTTTTTCCATTTTTTTGTGTCCTTTATTGCTTGTTATTTTATCCTTTATTGACCCCTTTTTTATATTGTGGCTTTTCCCCTATTTTCTTTTATTCCTTTCGTTCTTTTTTAGTGTTGTTTAATGCTTTTTATTTTTATCCTTTATTGACTTTTTTGATTATATTGTGGGATTTCTCCTTTTCTCTTATTCTAATTGTTTACTTTCTTTGTGTGTCTTTTTCTTGCTTTTTTGCACCAATTAATTGGGGCATTTCTTTTTTGACTTTTTTCACCTCTCTTGCCATCTTGTAGCCTCTTAGAATTTTCTTTTTTTCAAATTTTTATTTTTCCTCTCAACCCACCTCTCCCATCCTTTATTAGGCATGTTCTACAATTCTAATTCATTTCATGATGGATCACTGAGTGTGATCCGAAACGTCGATTGAAATACATACATAGTTGAATCCAAAAACTTGCAACACACTATATATTCCTTACAAGAATTTTGAAACAATGATGAAAACCCAAGGAAAAAACTAATAAATAAGTCTAAGATGTGGAATTGTTTTTGACCTTTGATAATGAACACAAGCCATTCCTTTAATAAAATTAATGGTCAAAGGATGAGAAACAATAATTGTAGACCAACTTCTTGTTTCTTCAGAAAACACCCACCAAAATTTTTCAATCCTTTTTCAAATATTTCAAAGTGTAAAATTTATGGTAGAGTTTAGTCAATGGCCCCTTGAAGTTTTGATCTCATTATGAGACATTAATAAAATTTATTTTGAGAGGAAGTGACATTGTATAGATTTGGAAACCATGACCAATCAAAAGGCTAAATATTTGTGGCTTCCAACTGAAAAGATTGAATATAAAAGATTTTTTAGCATTGATAACAAAATAGCTGTTCTCAATTTTTAATATGAAGTGTAATTTAGTTAATAAGTTAATAAAGCATTCTATTTAAAAAAATAGCAAGATGCAACATTAATGTAGATACTTGGGGAAAATGATGCAACGACATAAATCACCATCACAAGCTTTTATAAAATGGACTTCCTTATGCTTGGTGATTCTTAGAAAGAAATTGATTTGCTTTAATTGATCTCATTGGCATGACACCTTAGCCACCCACGGTAGGGTTTAGGGGTGATAGAGTCCATATAGGTTAAGTGAGTAAGTGAGCAACCATGATATTCAATTTGCAACACCAAACAACCTTCCACACACACAAGAGAGAAGCAACAATAGAAGATGCTATTCCACCAATCAAGAATATAATATGAATACAGTATTCACAAGATGATTAGATGATCATGATACAAGGAAACCGTTGCTTATATAGGCAAGGTGAAAGATAAGTTTATGCAAGATCTCATGATAAGTATCTTAATCCTATGAGATGATAAAAAAATATTAAATGACCTAGAACAAAAGATGTAAATGACAAAAGATAAGATTATGTCTTATGACAACTAAGACTTATAAAAATATTCATAAGACATAAGTAAACTTATCATATGAATAGAACCTACTAGGTGAACTAGTTAGGAAAAACATCTTATTGACACCAAAAACCCTCTTAAAGTGCAACTTAAGGAGGAATAAACCAATGCAAAGATGCAAGGAGGATGGGTCTTGGTTACTAGGCCATGTTAGGTACCCATTTAAAAATAATCTATCACAAATAGGGAGAAAAGAAAAATCTTGTGGGAGAAAACTCCTTTCCAAAAGAGAAATACAAGATGAAGGACTAGGAATCTTCCAAAATAATGTCAAAAAATAGGAACATGAAGAACACCATTGAAGCATGAAAAAGCTGCAATCAATTGTTGAAAATGATTGCTATAGTGTTGAAACTGAAGATTTCCTTTGAAATTAGGATGATGATTAGGATCAAGAAGACAAAAATCTTCATGAGTGACCTAAATGACACTACATGAACAATGATCAAATGGAAAACAAAGGAAAAAATAATGACAATTGAAGATAAAAAAGTCACCTAGATATGCATGAGTGACCCCAATGACACTACTCAACCAATGCAAGAGTAAATTGTAAGTCAAAAATATAGGTACTGATAGTTTTAAGAACACTAATCAACTAAGGATGGAAGGTCACCTCCACAAAGCAAGAATGCAAGTGTCTATACATGGTAAGTGTTCCATCTCACCAAAAGCATGGATAACTAGTCGTTACATTCACCTTGTACATAAGAATAAATATTAGATACATAGTTCACTCCAAAGCAAAACCAAAGAAGCATTAACACAAGTAGTATGATAACCCCTATAATGTTGACAAAGGAGAGACATGACAGGTCCATTGAAACTATGTCTCACCATGTAGTACATGAAGGAGAGGAAACATCTTTAAGTGCATAAGAGAATAATTGGAATTGAAAAAGGGTGTGAAAACCAAGGCACACATGCATGAGGCAATAATCATTAGGATTCATTGTTGTTGTGGAGTGACACTCACTTGAAAAATTTGTGATGGAAAAACCTAAGGAATTACGCAATTTCTCATGACACTTTATAACATAGTGTGAGTACAAAATATGCAACAACAAGATGTAAAAAAATCCAAAAAGCATGTACAAGAGTGTGACACTTTATTTCAAGGCACCTACAAATAAGAAAGTGCATTAAAAAAATGTTCAAAATTTCCTAAAAAGAACAAAATGTTGGAAATACATATAAAGCAACCCAAATGAAACCATCTCGCGCAAACAAAAGGTTTCTAGGTGCCAAAACATACAAATAATCAACTAGAGAGTGAAAACACAAATATGAATAAAATATACTTGGAGAAAAAAATGGAAAAAGTGCATGGATAGATTGAAAGATATTAGAAAGACCTTTCCAATGTCGGAAGAATCACAAAAAAATAAAGGAGTTGGCCAAAAGCTGTGAGCTCAGAAGCTAAAAAAAGAAGAATTCAATAGGCTATAAAATGTATCGATTGAAAAATCTGAAAAAAATATTTACACTAATGGAAAGTGCATGAAATTGGGTTTCCAACAATATCTCATTTGCAAAAAAATGATTCTTGGATTGAAAGTTACAGTTATTTTTCCAATTCCACTAAAGTTTCCAAAAGTGGAATTTTTTTAGCCCCCCTAACCTAGGCATTGGTTACCCATGCCACCAAAGGTAGGGCGAACTAGTGTAGTGTGGGCATGATTTTTTTTTTGGTATTAATTATAGTTTAATAACAGTTACATGATTCTGCCAGTGAAACTTTTCACCATTTTGGGAAACTTACATATGCTTGACAAAATATAGATCATATTAGAAATGTTTGTAGATATCAATATAACTATCTATAGATATACAATTAGGATTATATTCAGGTTGCTATCCAGATTCACAGATGTTTCACTTTTACACCATTGGCATGATATACAAAAAGGTATCAACATCATATATGTCTATTGATCATGACTACCTCTGCTGTTGGATTCATTGTTACCCTGGGCATTTTCTCCATCAAATAGCTTCACATTAGACATGATCTCCTTTTCATTTGTGTTTGCAAAATCCTCTCCTTGAGGGTCAATTTTTTGTGGAGCTCCTTGTCTTCCTTGACTAGCTGCTTCATCGATTGCTCTTTGAAGCTCATTTAGTGCCCTTAAGAATACTTCAACTTCCTCACTTCTACGGTGATGTGCATGGCCAAATTTCATTTCCTCCCTATTGATAGTTATAGTGCCTTCCCTTATGAGCGACATGAATTTCACCATCAAAATCTCTAGGTGCACTGAGACCTATAGAGAAATATTAAAAAAGGTGAGTCTTTTGAAATACTCAGTAAGATCCCTCTTATTCCCTTTAAATTTATCATCATTTCTCGCTTCCCAGATGTGCCACATGATTTCATTAGATAAACAATTCCAGAATAGCCTGCAATAATTGCCAATGTTCAAATAAAGAAATACGACATCTTTCCACATAATTTTACCATTATCATTCCAAATGTTTAAGTTATTACAAAATAACCTCCAAACTTCTTGTGCATAAAAACAATCAAATAATATGTGCTTAACCGATTCAAGAGTCCTGCATATACTACAAATATCAACATGAGAGGAATTAATTTTAAATGGAATTTTTTGCAATAAAACAAGCCATCTAAAACAATCCTTCTTAGACTCCATGGAGCTATGCCAAATAAATGAGAGAATTTTATGCCATTCCTTATTATTCAAGGATAACCCTCAACAATTATTTACATGCTCAAGAAAAGACACATTGCTAATAAGATCATTATAAATCATCTTAGCTTTAATATTAGATAGATTAGAGCCATCTTTCCAAACAATATCACTGTAAAGATCTAGTTTCTTTTCCACATTCTTGGGAAAGCTAGCATCCTTGTAGGCCTCCAAAAGTGTAGAGTAAGTTCTCATATTAGAATTAGGAAGATCAAACTCAACACATAGATTATTCTAGTTTTCCAAATTCCCATTGGTTAGTATATCCCCAAAAGTTTTAATACCTTTTTTATTCCAATTCTTAGCAGAGGAGCCTTTTAGCAAGGCAAAACTTTTATTATTATGCTTAAGATTGACAATTTAGATTATTTTTAAGAGTTATTCTATTAGTTTTGAATTGAGCATTATGTTTTGTTAGCTCCTAAGCCTTCCAAAGGCTTCTAAAAACTAGGGACCCCATTGGGATCATAGGGTGCTTATTGAAGAGGATGTCACTCAAGGGCAACAACTTCCAAGCCTTATCTTGCTTAGGAATCACCATCTATATGTTATTCCTTACCAACACCTTTGAGGGTTTGTTTCCATTCAATGATTTTATAATCCATTTGGTTGCCAATGCAATCCCTTGTATTCTTAGGTTTTTTAGCCCATTGCCACCATGAAGTTTGCTTATGCAACACCATTTCCACTTAACTGAGTGTCTCTTCCTCTTGCCCTTCCCATATGACCACAACAAATTCCTTATTATTTTTTGAATATCATTGACTTGATAGCTACAAAAGAACCACATAGACACAAAGTAGACACTATAGGAGGATAAGATCTTTCGAAAAACTTGAATTCTGCTTGCCAAGGAGAGGTATGGATTATTTCATCCTCCAAGTTTCTTTTCAATCTTGGTTCTGACCCAATTCCACATTTCTTTGAGATCAGGATTAACAAAAATGAGATTCCTAAATACCTTACCAATTTATTGGGGCCACCGCACTGAAACCCATACTTATCTAACTAGTTTGGAGGTGTATCCTTCCACCCAAGAAAAAATGATTTAGCTTTGGATAGTCTTACACCCGAGGCTTGACAAAATAGGTCAAGTTTTTTCATCAAAGATTCCAAATTATTTTGCTCAAGCTCCACAAAGATAGAGGTGTCATCAACAAATTGCACATTAATGAAATCATTATGATCAGGAAGCCTGATACCTTTAATTATGGGAGAGAAGGTGTGGTCCCTCAATTTGTAGAAGAGAGCTTTTGAGACTATGAAAAAGAGTGCTAGAGCCAAGGGGCAGCCTTGGTAGATAGATTTCTCTAGGATTATTTCTTTCAACAAAGATCCATTAATATCTATCTGAGTGGAAGCATCATTCAACAGAGTGTCTACCATGTTACAAATTTTTTCAAGAAAACCAAAAGCTTGTAGGATGGTCCTAAAAAATGCCCATTCCACTTGGTCATATGCTTTTTCAAAGTCAAGTAGTAGCATTGTTGAGTTTTGATTCGATTATTTGACCCATTCCAATGCCTCCCAACTTTTTATTAAATTTTCTAAAATATATTGACCTTTTATGAAGCTGGTTTGAGTGGTATTTATGAAATTTGGAAGGTTGCTAACTAGTCTTAGGGCAACTAATTTTTCCAATATCTTATAGGAGACATTTAGCAATGTTATTTGTCTCCAATTCTTGACTAAATTCTTATCACTTCCCTTTGGGAGGAGTTTAATTACTCCTCTATTGATACTTCTCCCCATAGAGCCCCTATCTAGGGCCTTCTTGTAGACTTGCAAAAGATCATCACACACTCAATTTGAAAAAGCTTTGTAAAACTCCACGGGCAGCCCATCACAACTGAGAGATTTGTCATTGCTCATGGAAAGAATAGCATTCATAATCTCATCCTTGGTTATATCTTCTTCTAGCTTGGAAGAGTAATCCTCATCAATTTTCTTAGGGACGAGTCTTTTGATGAGAGATCCGACCCTTAAGTTAGCCTTATTCCCATATTTGGAGGTGAACAATTCTTTGAAAAAAGGAGTGAAATTGTCCTAGGACCTCCTCTTGGGATGAGTGCAAGTGAGTCCCATCCCAAATTTGACCTATCTTGTCCTTCACATTCTTTTCCTTTCTATAGCTGAAAAAGAACTTAGAACCCTTTTCCCCACAATTGAGATAGTTTAACTTAGCTTTGACCTTTTTCCCTTGCAACTTATGGGCCTAGTTTTTTCTTAACCTATCCTTGGCAAAAGTGTTTCAAAAAGTACCTCATCATTTGGGATTTCTTGCAGCCTTGATTCTGCTGCAAACAAACAATCTTGAAGGTCTCTCTCTACCTTCCTACTATCCAAGGATTTTTTCTTACCAATTATTTGGAAGAGGGTTCTCCATCCATCTACATTCTTGTTCCATCTTTCAATGGCAGTGGTTTCTTTTAACATCCATTTGTTTATCCCCCTAAGAGAGGTGATGACATCCTAGCAATTAATATCTTTTAGTAAGTGGGTATTAAGGATGAAACCATCTTTTCTTTCTAGCTTCCCCAAGTCTGCCATTGCATGAAGTGAGGTTAGATATGATAGGATGATGATCAAAAAGGGTGTAGGAATAAATACACCTACACCTTGACACCATCATTGTTTGGGTTGAAACTAAAGAAATCCTTGTTTGCATAAATTTTGTCCAGTCTACAATAAATCCTACTACCACCCCTCTGGGCATTGCACCAAGTGAACCAAACCCCTTTACATTCCCTCTTGTTTCCTTCCATGGGGTCTACCAACTTTAGTTTATTTTTTAATCTAAGCCAAAAGTGCTTCTCATTTCACTTCCATGACATATCAACCCCACCCCATTTATCCTCCAAATGCTCTACCATGATGAAGTCCCCTCCCAAGATCCAAGGGACATCTTGAAGATTAGCCATCCACTAAAAGAGCCTGATTATTTCCCTATAATTATTGGGTGCATAGATAGAATAGACCTCGAACGCCACACCATCTCTTTCTAGAGTGACCCACACCACTCTGTTACAAGGGGAGGTTCCATTCTTGGTTAAATATTGCACCCACTGATTGGATAGAAGAATAAAAAGTGCCTCCCTACCCCTCCCTTTTTCATGTGAAGTGGAGAAAAACTTAGATCCATTCCAGATGAATTTCAAGTTTGTTTCTAGGGTGAAACCAATGGCCTTAGTTTCTTGCAAGAACACAAAGTATTTTTTATTTTCAAGGTTTAAGAACCTTCTTACACTTTATTTTCTGTCAGTCAACTCAAGGCCCTTGACGTTCCAGGAAATACAGTTAAGATTCATTTTTTTAGAAACCATGGGTGTGTCATCTTGATCACTTCATAACTACTCAAATAATTTGGGCAGTTTATCATCCACCTCCATTTTTTTGTAGTTGGGGTCTGAATCACAATAGTAGTTTTTTTCCTTTTGTTTTTGGAGATCAACACCTTCTTGCCTCCTAGAGGGGGGTAACTATATTTTCCTAGCCTTCCTAGCCCCACTCTTGGCTTTAAGGTTTGGGCACTCTGTTCCTCAGTGACACCCTCCTCCTCATTATACCCTATGATCATAGCTAGACCCTCTTTATCTTGGTTTTTGATTTTAGTTTCTTTAGAAAATTTATTATTAATAGAAATTTCCAAATTAAATTATTCGTTAAGATCAGTTTGATTACCAATAACAACATTCATATCAGGTTGTTGGGGGATGTAGCTAGCTTTAACACGAGGGTCCAGATTGGGGTTGTTAGTTTGTTCGCAGGTAATTGGGGATACCTCATCTATCGAGGTAGGCCCATCCAAATTGGTTGATAAGGTGGGAGCACCATTTAATGGCAACTCACCCAACCAAGGTTCTCTCGAGCCTTCATAGTTGATTTATTTTATACCACCCACTTCAAAAGCAACAATGGGAGTTTGGGAGCTTGGGATGTATGTGTCCCATAATCATTTTTTCTTCAAGACCTTTTACCAATCCTAGAGAGGAACCCCCTCTGCTTATAGACAAATTATCGACTGCAATCTCATCCCTAGATTTCCCAATTTTTCCAAGAAAAGAATGGTTAAAGGGTCTGTTAAAGTGAAATTCCAAAACTTTTGGCGTATTATTGTACTTCCATACCTATTTGACAAGTTTCCTTGAATTATATGTTTTATTTTTCTCATGGCAAGCTATTGGGCATTAAATTTCCCAAGCCAAGATCCTTAGCAATACGTTGTGCAAGGTTTGGGGACTCAGAGTGTTCTCCCTCAACTGGGGTTGGGTCTACGACCTCAAACCCTCCCTGAGCCTCCCCACAATCATCTTGTGAGAGGATATAGAATGAGTTTTGTAGAGGTAGCTCTGAGGGACCACTTTTAGAGGAAGGAGAGAGAACATGTGCGCCCACAAGCTATCCAACCTCTCCCACGTCAAACCCGTTGGGGGAGTGATAGCTATTCTCCCTAGCCAAGGGTTGCAAACCCTCTAAGTTTAGAAGATAATCCATGTTGCTAGGGCCTTTCCCCCTACCTATAGACGAAGGTTGCAAATCCTCAGTGCTTGGGTGACAACTCGTAATACTAGGGTTTGAAATGACGCTAGGGTTAGCATTATTCTCAAGCATAAGTGGCTCACGACACTAATTTTATTTTCCTTTTTATTACAGGGAAATTCTTTCTTATATGCCCCTCTTTTTGATATAAGTAACACACATTTACACCTCCTAGGATTTCTAGAGTACACACAAACTGAAGGTCATACTCCTTGATAATAATATATTTTAGGAAGCTAAGGCTCAAGGAGACTAGAGTGCATGTGTCAAGGTGAGGTAATCGAAGCTAAGGCTCAAGGAGACTAGAGTGCGTGTGTCAAGGTGAGGTAATGTGGCCTTGGCCTCATCTATTCGCACAATGACACCAATTGGAGCTAGAATTTGTGGGATTATTATCCAAAATTATGACGGAAGGTTCTTGACAATTACCCACCTTGGGCACAACAACACCATGATCTCTTTAGCAATGGTCATTGAGGACTAGGTTAGGGAAAAAAATGTGCACCCTTCTATGTTCCAATAGGGATTTTTAAAAAAATTCTCTTGCATGGACCTGTTCACCAAAAAATGATGAAAAGACTGCACTGGATCATCCTACAGAATTTAACATTGACCCCAAATTTATTTTCCCAAACTTAAGCGAACTAGACATCTATGAATTTCCTTGCCAGAATCCTACTAGAATCTACTATTGCAAGAAAAAAATTAGTGTATTTAAGACTACATATTTCTTTGTTTACTATAGTCTTTAAGTGTGGGTTAGGAGAAATGTATATATCCTTAGGGCTGTTAGAGAGAGACTTACCTTCCACTGATCTATCACCATCGATCCCACCTTCCACAAGGAATATCACCTTGGCAAGAATCGTCATGCCACAATGAGCGAGGGATTCTTTGAATGACTTTTGTACATTATTTTGAGGGGTATGGATTTTACTACTGTCTTCCCCACTTACATTGGGGATGGGGTGTTTTGCACCCCCTCCATAAATGGAGGGAGGAGCCGAAGCCACACATAACCCAAAAACACAAAGATTAAAATGACAAAGACAACCTTCACACATGTGAGATACCACCAAAAAGAAAATGCGAATCAAAGGCACATGGAAAGTAAAAAAATGAAATAAATGAACAGGGAGAGGGTACCCATGGAGAGAGAATACCTAGGTGGGGGAGCACATGGTCTCCCCCACAAGTGCCTACCACATCTTCTCGAGCACACCACTAAAACCATTGCCTATAACCTCAATCACAGAGCCTCTCCAATTCAACCTTCTCCTTTTATTTTATTAAAAAATATATTTTTTAAAATGTTGGGGCTTAAATCCCCTGCCACCCCTATAAAGAGGGGTATAGCTTAAGGGGCCACCACTGTATCTACAACCTAGGCCATGGATAAAGTGATAATACCCTCAATGTACCACACCCTTTGAAGGGGCAGGGCTTGAGGGTCCTATGCCCTGACAACGCAAGTATAAGTCCCTAATTTTTTAAAAAATATTTAAAAAGATTTTAATACTAATTTTTTGAAAACAAAAAAAATGATTTTTTATTTTTTTATTTTAATGATAGTATGGACTTGTGTAGGGGGCCGTACAATGTCCCTTGCAAAAAATATTGCCTAAGAAATAATTGACTTCAAATATAGGGAAATTTGTAGTTAAAGTTCATTAATTCAACCTTTTGAGCATAATGATAGTTTGTTTGGGAAAAATGCTCCAGTAAAAATTTGTTCACCAAATTTGAGTTTCAAATGCTTGTTTGCTAATGCAACAAATGGTGTCCAATTTGAGTGAAACAAAATCCAAATTTGACTTTCTCAAGCCTCCTAGATGCAATGGAATATCCAAAAATTCTGCCACTATAGTCAAAATAGCTGTAATCACTAGATATCAACAAAAAAAACACATGTAATATATGATCAACATATCTTTGTAAATTCATTTTGATTCTCTAAATCATTTTAAAACATAAGAGAAGAGCATATGAGAATTTACAAGATCATACAAGAAACTCAAATCACACAAGAAAAAACTTGATGGAAAACCTCTCTATGTTAAGAAAGGGGATTGCCAGATTCAAAGCCCTGTGAAGTGAGCAACCGAGATATTCGATTTGCAAGACCAACTAACCTTCTAGACTCAAATGAGAAGTAAAAACAAAAGATGATATTCCACCAATCAAGAATACAATATGAATACAATATTCACAAGATGATTAGATGATTAGATGATCAAGATAAACTAGAAGCATTGATTATATAGGAAAGGTGAGAGATAGGATTAGACAAGATCATGCCAAATATCTTAATCCTATGACATGAGAAAACAAATATTAAATTACATAGGAAAAAATAAGTAAATAACAAAAGATAAGATAAGATCTTATGACAATTAAGACTTCTAGAAATATTCCTAGGACCTAAGTAAACATGTGAATAGGACCTATTAGGTGAACTAATTAGGTAAAAAATTAGTCACACCAACATTAAGGAACAATACTCATGTGGAATTGAGGGAAAACTCCTTGTGGCTAAAATATTTTTCTAATTTTGTAAAGGACAAATGATTCATAAACATGGTATTTTGTGAATGAGTGAGCTCAAGGTAATGGTGGGCCAAAATGGGGCCCTATGTGGCAATGGAATTTATAAAATAATTAGGGATACATGAACTTCGAGTGTTGATGCAAAATAATTCCACAAAGAATCTCACAATTGTGTAGGAATATAAATTGTAGCATTTTCAATGTAGTTTAAAAACTAAAATACTTTTATTCACAAGGCATAAACCAATTGTTTGTCATTGAAAGATATTGATAGTGGTCATAAGTTTGAATCCCTGAAT
The DNA here is from genome assembly GCA_007115665.2 of Sequoiadendron giganteum. Lineage (NCBI taxonomy): Eukaryota > Viridiplantae > Streptophyta > Pinopsida > Cupressales > Cupressaceae > Sequoiadendron > Sequoiadendron giganteum. The sequence continues at coordinate 624,429,883 of CM021106.1, read as the reverse complement.
TCAACCATTGCATGAATAAGGAAATCTCATGCTATTGGAGGCTATATGGGTTGTAAATACCCTAATTTAGATAGGTTGATATAAATGTTTGATGATGATTTTGAGGTCTAGTGCATGGCCCATGTGGCATACTCATTTCTACTCAACCTTTTTTGCCATGATGAAATCCTTGATAGTACTCTAGTACCCCTCTTAGTTATTCTTTCTCTTTGTTTTTCATCCTTTTGGCTTATCAATTCAAGCCATCTATAAGTCTTGACACTTTCCTCAAGTTTTGGGGGTGCCTAGATGACCCATTATAAGTTATAAGGTTGCTCAAGTGACCAACACTAGTAAGAGAGACAACCCATACCCTGACATGGGTGACCTATTAATCTTTTGGCATGATTGTAAGTTCTTTGGATTTGCTTGTTTTTATCTATTTTCCTTCTCAAAATATAAGTTTTTAAGTGAGGGATGGAATATTTCATTTTGTGCATTCTTTCTTGCTTTAAAGCTATGATTTCTTCCCCTCTTTGGCTTGATCTTCCCTCTCCTCTTTTCCTATATAAACCCCCATTCTCTAATTTTTAAGGAGAGAGTTGAGGATCTTTGAAGAAGATTCTTGCTTGATTATTTTTGAAGAAATACTTTTCTTGGTCTATAGGATAGAAAGAGTAGGTTGCCTCTGCAAAAAAAATCTATAGGATCTGATTCCAACCGTAGTGGATCACCATTAGAAGATTGTATGCCTCTTGAGAATCCTCAATCCTCAATCCTCTTGTTTTTATACTAGGAAGCTAATACAATCTTCCTCTCAAAGCAATCTCAATCAACCCCCATTTAGAGAGAAATATTTTTGCATACACAAGCTTTGATCCATTTCAAAGAAGCTTTTATCCTCCAGGATAAAAATATTAATTGGCTACCTCTACAACTCTTCATGAGAACCTATGTGTCTCTTCCCAAGATTTCAATCACCTTAGGATATTTTAAGCCTCACAACAAATCCCAATCTCAAATCATTATTTCTAGGAAGCCAATGCTATATCCCAATTTCACTTTCCATCAAGTAGATGTTGAACACCTGAATTATTGAGAGGGGGGGTGAATCAGTATTCTCTGAAACCACTTCAACATTTAAAAATTTATTGAGCATAACATATTCAATTTGCAATAGGAAAGGATAGCATGAAATAAACCATCAAAATCACATAACACATGAACACCATATTTTACGTGGAAAACCCAAAAGGGAAAACCACAATGAGGATTAGCTCACAATATATTATAATCGGTTATAAGATATTATAAAAATACTTACTGTAGATGGACTCACTATCCTAGTGGACTCACTACCCACATAAAGAAGAAAAGATAGAAGAGAGAGGTGACACAACCAGAATGAACTGTTACAAATGCATATACAACATGTTGGAATACAATTCCATCGAAGCTCAATATATGGAGTCAACGCACTTCATATCACTTTTCTCTATTCTATATTCACATCAATTTTATACAATTCACATCAATTTTATACAATTCACATCAACAATACTTTTTTTCACTCACTACAACACCGAAATGAACTTACATATATATCCATCACATCCATAAACACCTACAGCATCAATTAGGTTGGCCTAATTAGATGTATCATGCAAAACACAACTTGTTATCCCCAAAACACACTTTACGCCACCAAAAAACTTATAAAAAACTCAAATAGGTTTGCATGGAACTATATTACCTCCCACATAATGCATCAACACTTATTTAAACTCCGTATACCCTTAAACTTATTGGGTCGACACCACTAGAGACCTAATATTAAAATTCACCAACTAATCAACCACAAATGAACACATAGACCTCAAAAATTCATGCCACTTGGATCTTAGGTGCACCTAACACTTGTCAACACCTCCAAAAATTCACAAGCCAAAATAGTATTATGTGGTGAAGTGTGGACTAATCAAAAGATACATTATGCACTAGCAAACACTATCATTGGTAGACCCGATATTCTGTCATTCATAAATTCTTCACCAGAGGACCAAAAGACATGAAACTTTGAATTTAGACTCCTCTGTCATTCAGAAAAATTTCCTTGGAACCATAGAGCATGATTCTTCAAGTCAGACTAATGCAAACCAAATAATTAGATGCCTTGTATACTGAAAACCGTGTTTTGACACTTAGCCAATTCTTTAACTTACTGTTTGCATCAGATTAAACCTTCTTACAACTATACATTGGATTATCATCTATATACATACTCATGCTTCACCAAATGGTCTACACATCAATCTCCATACAATGTTGACATCAAGGACAACACTACATACTATACAACTCATGCTCATACTCATGTTGCCAGTAGACATATCAATGAAAAACTCCACAACTTCCACAACCTCCCCCTTTTTCATTGATGGAAACATGCATCAAATACTCTCCAAAAATCCAAACTAATTTCCCCCTTTGACATGAAGGGAAAAGAGTGCAAAACATATGCACATATACTACTGCTATTTTCTCCCCCTTTGTTACATATCTTTCACCGGATTACATACATACTCCCCTTGACTGATATATACATGTAGGAATGATAGTAACAAAATTCAAAACTCTGACCAACTCCCCCTATCAGTGCTATCCATTCAACCAAATCAAAATTTTCATTTGAAAACTATCTCTACCATTTGCATATATATAGTGAAGTCTGAAAATGAAATCTAAAATGCATAAAAGAAAGAAAATTTGCATCATCATCTGAAAGAAGTGTTTGAAACCTACAACTTCCCAAGGTGTGCTTTCCAATCTTTCTTGCCTTCTTCCCATCCTCTCTTGGCTAGGCCAAGCATGTGGATTTGAGTCTCAAACTCAAAGAGGGTCTCTTCACTATCATTCAGAGTATTGAGTACCAAATTCATCTTTGTTGCTTTTTTTGTACTCATCAAGGCACTGGAAATGAGTGTGAACTTTGCATTTACCAGATCCCTAAGTTGTCCAAACTGCACAATAATTTTCTCTTTTTGATCTTGCAGCTAAAAGAACTGCTCATGCAGACTCTCAATCACTGACCTAGTGTTCCCATCAATATCTTATGCTAGATCATAGGTGCCAGATTCCTTATCAATATGGGACTTAATGGAGTCCATCTTGTTGATGGTCAAAATAACAAAACAAACATTAATCAGAATATTTCTATCCTACTTCTCTTGAAAAAGATAGTTAATATTAAATCACCTATCTTTCAAGGTCTCAGTAGTTGGTTCACAACTGTACTATATCACCCAGTGGTCAACATGACTATAATGTTCAAGGGGCCTTTGTTGGTAAAACGGGACAAATTGATATTCTTAAAACTTTCTGATAACAGGTTTTAAATAAATAGAAGAGATAGATCACATTTTGTAGAACAATAAAACTTGAATAAACATTTTCTCAAGTTTAGATATGCAATTTATGTAACAAGATTTCTTGTAAAGTCTAAAATAGATGAATGGAATAATTCACAGACATTTGTACAATTATATCCACTCACAGTGCATATTTAATAAATGCACTTGCAATTCATTTTTTTTTTCCAAAATTATTTTAATAACAAACATTATTAACTTGTCACATTTTTTTTTTGTAGATCAACAAACGATAGAAAAATACCAACCACAGATAATACAATAGATGGTTTTAAGTTTGACTTCTTCTATTGACTTTCATCAAATAAGAAACATTTTCACACAACAAGATCCACTAGCGCATAGAAAACCATTGTCTATTGGCATCATCTTTAAACGAAGAAATCTTTGAAATTTAACTAATTGCATGAAAGCTATAAAAATGTCTAACATAAGGTTACAAATCATACTTCAATTTTGGAAACCTTTACAATTATAGGGACGCTTCTAGTTGAACTAAAGTGTTCACTTTGTCAAAACTACCGATGTGAGGAGTGACACTTCTTTCTTGGGCTATCAAAGACGATCTGTAGTAAACTGTTGCAAAATAGGATGCTTGGGAATGGTTGACTTTTGTTGAATTTATTCTATTTCAAAAATAGAATTTTCCCTTTTTACTTATCATATTTTTTGGGAAACCCATGATAATCATCAAAACTATTATGAATTTGCTCTAGAGGACCTCTTCATCGGGTTTGTCTATCCATTCTACTTTAAACTTTGATTGCTCAAACTCTTTTGCAACACCTTTAATAGCTTCACACATTTGAATGATGTACCTTGAAGCCCATTTGGCATCAGATATGATGGTCATCGATTCATCCAACAGGGTCTCATCAGGGCCATCTCCTTTCTTTATCAATTCTTCCAGTCAGTTATTCCACTCTTCCTTTATATTTTCTAGAGAATCTAACTCATGAGTTGGCGGGGAGCTTTGAAACTTCTTGATGGTAATGTAGCCAACTATCTATTCAAAGAATAAAGTATTATCCCATATTTCATGTTGAATCTTGAGACAATTGACCCTCTGTTCAATAAGGATCTCTGATCGAAAGATGATATTGATTATTGTCAACGTATTTAGGATCCTCATCCCCTATAATTCTTGATTCTATTAGCATTTCCCTGGGCTTCTTCTTGATGAATTTTAATGTCATCATATGCTCTCTGTATTTATCCTCTTCTTCCCACCATTTCTAAATACATTCTCCTAATTTTTTTCCTAACATTAGTGCTTCTTAATAGTATTTGTATCCCTGGTCAAGTAGTCCTTCTATTTCCTTTCGGAGAATACTAACCCATCCATCAAACATTTGAGATTTTCTCTTCATTTCATTTATCTCATCAACCTCTTTTGGACTCATTAGTATAGGAACCTCTGATGACATTGGCTATTTCGAGGTAGAATCAGTGAGGTCCTTCAAAAATATTTTAATTTTTCCAAGTTATGCTTTCATCTCATCTTTGACCTACTTATCCTTTTCCATTTAGGACTTGGCAGAAGTAGCTGCCAAATCCAAAAGTGACATCTACTGATTACGAGTTTGTTTTCCCAGATTGATTCTACTTATCTGGTAATTAGCAACTTGCATCTCTCATCATCTTTATAGTCCGTAGGGGTTGCAATACTATAACTAGGTCTCCATCATCAGACAGTCTTTTAGAATATATGGCTCTTGGCTTCTTCTTGGTCTTTACCTTGTCCACTTCCTTTTTCATTTCATCTCAACTGATTGGTTGGGCTTGGACCAGATGTCTCTTTTCTAGATTTAACTTCAGCCATGTGGGGGTACTTGGTGATATTGTCATTTTTCAAGCACTTGGAGGTGTTGGCTTCAGAGGCAGTGGAGGTGTAGAAGTTGCTCCAACCTCTAGTACAAATGACACTTTTTGTTGGTCAAGATTCTCTTTATCAACTTTCTCTTTCTCTCTCCTCTCATTCTCAACTTTAATGTCAGCAATCTTCTTAAGCTCCATTTCCAACTTTTGAGCTTCCTCTTCATCCTTTTTCTTTTGTTCTTCCTCTTCTTCTTTGGCCTATTCCTCAATAACTTGCTTCTAAGAACTCTCTAATATCTCCCTTGCTCCTCTTCTATTAGGACATGAACCATCTCTTCTTCATTCTAGAGGTCCCCTTCTCCAACACCTGCATCTTCCTCGAAATCTTCTTCACCCTCTTCTTTTTCTCTGGCTAGGTCCTCTCGGAGGAGAGTTTCTTCAGAATCAGATCAAAAGGGAGATTCTGTGATGTTTATTATAGGAGGCTCTTCCCCTTCTTTAGTTGTTGTTTCTATAGTTGAAGGTGCAGTGGAAGGGGTTTCCGCAGTTTCAACTTCCTTAGTTTATGGAAGAGTAGTAGAAGGACCCTCTTGAGTAGTTTTTGCTCCAAGTTATATAGTAGAAATGGGTTTAGCACCTAAACCTGAAACAACTCTAGTAGTAGCAGCTTGATAGGTGAATTTAGCCTATTCTAAGGCTTTGGTAACCTTTTCCATTGTAACTTCTTCTTCTCCTAATTGTGAAGTCTGTTTCTTAGTCCTCTTATACTTCTTTGTCTCGAAAGCTGAATATGATTCCATTTGAGAATCCCTTCTTTTACTTGAAGCTTAGACCTAATGCCAATTGAGACGTATGTCAATCCACTTTATGCTTCTATCAATAACCACCTCTAAAACCTTATTTTATGTCAAACTATTCCTTTTCCATCCATTTGATGGGATCCAACTCCTTGGTTTCAATTTCATCTACCTCATATTGAGGATCGAGGAGGATTCCATCATCAAATAACCCTTCAGGTATATATTCTTTAATATTAAAGTACCTTATTTGGAAATCAGTTAGCCTTTCATACCCTCCTTTCTCGACTTCAAGCTGATCTTGAAGGTCAGCCCAAAAGTCTTTGGGATGATTCCCATGATAAGGAAATAAAGATGCATATAAATCATTCATCTTTTAATTTAGGTCAAAATTCTTCCTTTCCTCATAAAATTTGAGATTGCATGCCTGGAACACCTCCATTGGAGCCTTGGCTGCCACCATTGATTGGCATGAGTAAAATACTAATTCCATAGGAAATGAGTGATACCCTGCCTTGTGTTTCTCTAAAAACTTGGCATTTACCTCTGCTACTTGTCGGGAGAATTCCATTAAAATCATTTTATTGCTGCAACACCTTGGTAGGTTGAATGGAGCCTTGTCAAAACCAAAAAATCCAATGTAAGTAGTTTTGGGGTATTGAATAAACTAACTGCCCCATTTTTCAATAAAAGCCATGGCTTCCTTAGTCAATCTGAAGCCTACATCTCTTGTCAGCCTGTTGATAACCACATATAGGAAGGCATAATTTACTCTTTTGGAATGCTTTTCTGCTTCTTAAGTTCCAGTTGGTCATAGTATTTCCAGACTCTATTCTCTTCAGCTGCTTCCCCAATAACTCCTTCAGTGTTTAGGCCTAGGATTTTTCCCATTCGTTTAGCATAGTATATTACATAGGAACTCATGTAGAATGTCTTGGTGCCCTTCACCTTGGTGAGATGATCATGAATGGCACTGGACACCATTTGTCCCTAGTCTAAATACTATTTTCCATCAAACACAATATGAATAAAAGAGAACATCTAGTTCTCAAATGCATGTGAGTCTTCCTTCCCAAATGCCATGGATAGCACTATAATAACCTCCCAAACTTCTGCAGAGAAGTCAGACCTCTTAGGATTGGCGGGAAATTTCTTTATTGATTTCTTCTTCGCTTTCAACCACCTCTGATTGATATATCTTAGATTACCCTCCACATCTACCTCATATTGCCACAATATATTAGCTTCTGTCATGATTTTAAGGTTAGAATGAGAAGGAAAGTCAAAGAGAAACCTTATCATTCCTAGTGTTAGATCAATTATTTTTTTCCCTCAAGGATCAATACATTTCCTCTGGACCAGGTTGTAGGCATGAGTAGTGGCTAGTATGAACTTTGGACATTGCACAACTATGGGGAATGAAGCTACATGTACCAGTCCTGAATTAGCAATCTTTTTTTCCCTCAGACTGGCGTCTTTTGAAAAGGTACCTTTAACAAATTGTTTAATGTCAATGTGGCCTACCAATGTATCAGTTATCTTCATTACCTTTGACCCAAACTCTGATGGGACTGGATTTCCTTGGAACATACTTCATTGTCAAGGGAAGCTATTCTAGCTTCAATCTCTTAGGTTTTTGTCCCCTTTGCACTTCTTTTACTTCTTGCACCTCTTTGGTGCTAGTATCTTCTTCTGAATCAAAAATTTAATAGACTTGGAACCATGAAATTCATTAGGAAGAAGGAGGACTATAAAGATTTAGGCATTAAATACATTCCATATTAAAATCCTATATCCTCAGAAGAGTACTCATTCTCATGATATTTATGTTATTTTCAGAGTTTGGGATCGGGATGGTACCTTAAAATGACCACTACAAAACCCCCTTACCATACTATCGAACATCAGAATTAGGTTGAAAGTTAGCACTCGAACTTTATAAAAGATGTATCATAAGTTAGGATCAAGATGAAACTCAGGACTGGAACTTTGAAAATGAAACTGGTTCAAGTTTCACTTCGAAGTCCAATCCCGACTAGAGGTCAAAATTCAGAATTAGGATAAAACCTAGCATTAGAACTCAATGTGGCATTCAGGGTTTGCTTTTGTTCTGAGGTCTGATCCTGAAAGTAATATGGAAATCGACATCAAAACAATAGTTGGCATTGGAACCCTCCTCAAGGTAAGAGGTTAAGGTGTCGTTCTGATTCCGATCTCTGACTAAGAGTTGGAAGTCAGTATCGGGTTGGAACCTGACACCAGATTAATCAATTTGGTCAAAGTAAGGTTTTGTTTTGATGTTTGATCTTGAACAAAGGTCAAATTTCAGAGTCAAAACGGTGCTAGGAACTAGAACCAGATGAAGGCGTATAATTATGGTTCGATTCTAAAACCCAATCTCTGAAAATGTGCGATGATCAGAATCGAAATATGATCAAACATGAGGGTGACATAGTGAGTTTCTAACATTTACATAAAACACTCTAGAATTGAGATCATGATTACTTCAACATCAGAACCCTATTATCGAGAAACTAGGGTTTCGATGAAACGAAGAAACCCATGTGTGAAAAATGAGATGCAACAAAAATAAAAACAATAAAATCCCAAAACAAGAAAGACTCAAATGAACCAAACGATGAAAGAAAACCAACAAACAAGAAAAATCAAATCCAAGGAAACACGAAACAAAGGAAACAAGTGAAAAAGCAAGAAAATGAAAAGGAAATGAGCAAGAAATAGGGAAATGAGAAAAAGGAAGAAAGGAAAACCCATACCTCAAAAATCATGATGCCAAAACCAAAGATGCTCAATTGAAAATCACCACACTTGAACTTGTGCCCTAATTCTCTGTATTTCTCTAGCTCTTTTTGTTGAAAACGAAAATAAATTATGAGCTAAAATTGAGAGGTAGTTGGAATATAAACTGGTTTGCGTGTACAGAGTAACTACAATTAATCCGGAGTAGGTTGAGCCTCAAGATTGGGGCGACACTAATTAATGAACCATCAACAAATTCACAAGGTAAGTTGAAAGGCAAGATTGGGAAGTAACTCAGAACAAGAACCTTCAAAGAGTGTAAGGTTTCAAGATAGTTCCTAAACTTGAACCTGACAGGAAAAAAACACAATGGACGCGAGAATCGGTATCGGGACGAAACCAAGAACAAGAACCATGGAACCTTGGTTTCGATTCCGGTCTGATACCTGATTCTGAAACAAACAAGAAAAATAAAGAATCAAAGATCAAAGTTGGGATGAAAATTGGAACTTGTGCCTCTGATAGTTGCCAAGTGTCGGTTCGATTTCGAAACCCGATTCTGAAAAACAAAAAGATGATGAACAAGAAGAGATCAGAATCAGGACGAAACAAGGAAAATGAACCTTCAAAGAGTGCAATGTTCAAGTTCCTTCCCAAAACCTGAATGTTACAAAGCAAAACAAAACAAGGAAGAAATGTGGGGATCAAAATGAAGACAAAAACGAGAAGTGACACTTTTTGAAGGTGTAAGGTGACAGTTCTAGTCCGAAACTCGACCTCGACAACAAAAAAAAAAAGACTTGGAAGAAAAAGACAACTCCCAAAGCTAGAAAAAAATACCAAAGGCATAAAAAAAAACAAGGGGGACCCATTTTGACCAAAAATAAAATGGGGTGGTTATCAAGGCATAACAAATGGCGACTTGACTTGGAAAATGGTTTACCCATTTTTAGGATACTAAAGGATTTAGTCACCCCAGAACCTCTGGTTTATGACTATTTTAACTTGAGCATGATTAATTACAACAAAGAAGGTCGAGTTGAAAACTAAAATTGTGTATCCTTTTAAAAAATTCAAACCTGAGTGTGTGTGTTCGTGGTACATTTCCCCTCTTTAAAGAATTTAACTATCTTGAAAACAACTATATTCCCATTCAAGCTACATGAGGTGGGTCATTTAGTTGTTGTGCAATGATATCCTGGGCATTTCTCTGCTACCAGCTATTAGTTAATAGATTTTTCCTTCAAAAACAAATACAAAAAATGACTCAAATTTCCCAAGAAGAAGAACAAATAGTACTAATAGTTGGAGAAATTGTCATTAAATCGAAAACTTTCCTTTGAATTGAGAGGTACAACTCCCTCTTAAAATATGTAATGAATGGAAATCGGGGTATGATTTTGACCAGAAAGCATGAAGGTAACTAACAATTGTGCATAACCATGACACATATGTGGTGAATTAATTTTAGGATAAAGTGAACGCATAAAAATGACACAAAGTCCATTTACCCAACATCTACAGACAGTAATAGATCAATTAAAGACAATTATATTTCTCTCAATGCATACCAACATAACAGGGGCGATATTAAATACATATTACAAATTGACATAGGAACAATTGCAATCAGAGAAGACATTTAAAGAAACAAAGTTCTGAAAATGATTCTTCATTCCTTCAATAAAACAAAACTCAAAGTTTTTGTAAAGCTCTTGTACATAAGCTGAATTAAAAATAATAATAATTGATTATAAAGTAATAGAAAATGAATTTCCTCCTCCTTCCCTATTTCTTAGGACTGAAGGAAAAAGATCCCCTCCCTCCGTTTCTATAACTGCCTCTTGAAATACAATTTTGAGTGAAAGATAAAATCTTCTCATTTCCCCTAGAATAACTGATTCTTGGAAGCTTTTCATATTCCTCTTGAAAATAGTTCATAGTAACTTTGTTCTTCCATGAATTTTCAATTTCTTGCTTTTAATGTGGTTCCCACTTCAATTTAACATATATTCACATAGATTGAAGAACATTAAGTCACCCAATTAATATACTAAGCTTACTTTCTGGTGATCAAATGAGGCTTCAAAATTTTTGATATTACAATCATTGGAATCAAATACTGTCCCATAACTATCGGACAAATGCATTTCTACTCCATCGAACTACTCAATTACCTTATCTGAGAAAATCCTCCATCTTCTGTATTACAGGAGGCCGACCCTCAAAATGTGCAACATTGATATCATAAATGGTCTTAGGCTGTGAGTAACTTCACAGTGGTAAATCTTGTCCTCCTTGGAAGAAATTTTGATGAACCTTTTTATTATAATATGTACCAAAATCAACAAGCCACCTTTGCAAATTTGGTTTGTTCAATTTTGCTTCTTCAGTCCACTGCATAATCTTGGACAATGTAGAACCATTACATTTCTTTGTTGCCTTGATTATCAACATATCATCCAAGTTCCTTGCACCCTAGGAACAACATCCCCAATTTGCTCGTAATGCTATTTGAAAAAAAATTCACTCCCATACAAGCCTCTGGTAATGTTTGTTGAAGATAGTTATATCAACGTTCTTGAGATTTAATCTTCAATAATTTCAATGGACTACTGTATTTGTAGATACACACATAAGTGATTTCGAATGTCTCACAAAGCAAGGTTGGACCATAATGAAGGGTGCTAGAAGTGATCTATCCTTTCATGGATTCTTTCCTAATAGGCCACGTACTTCCTCAATATATCTGTAAACTTGATGCCTTGAAAATCATTAACCATATAAAATGTGCTCTTCGAGTGAAACAAAAGCTTAGTTGAGTCTTTTTCAATAATCCCAAAGTATATTTGTGATCAAACACTTTTCCATATGTAGTTAGTCATGCTAAATCAATTACCATAAGACCATCATTTCCTTCGAGGCATTCGACTTCAAACAACAAGTAGGATATTGGGTGATCGCTAGTAAAAAGAGAGATGTTCTTAGAGGTTTAATATATCGTTCCATTAGCTAGTCTCCTTGACATAATTGTTGCTCACAACTAGGATTTTAGAGGTCGATTTTCATAAGCTGCCAAGTCAAATTTTCAATTTTGGCTTCCATCTTTTTAAGTTCAAAGATCATATTGAAACTCTAATCAAGAAGAAAAATACAATCACTGGTGAGAAAATTTAAGAAGTTCAAATACATCCCCTTTTCCTGTGACTGCGTATTCTCCTTTCAAGAATTTTGGCAAACCATCCGCCACAAATCCTCATTTTTTGTCAACTAATAAAGTCACTTGCAAACAAATCCAATTGATGCTACATCCCTCAAAGTTAACCGTAACAAAATATTTTGTACTAAGACTTCATCACTAAGCTGGAGAATCCCACAGATCTCCTGAAAAAAATGTCCTTGACCAATTAGAGCTGGCCTATACAAGAAAGGATCCAACAATGACTGATCAACATATCGGATGGAAGCCTCTTTGATGGAAGGAGATCGCAGAGGACCCAACTCGATCTTTTCTTCTGTGAACAATTGAATTCCAATGATGTGTGTCATTATCTCATCATTCCCAAGAATTGGACTTAGGCATAACCTATTCAACAAAGGTGTTCCATCCTTTCTAAAATTCAACAGTTCACCATGAAATTAAATGCCTTCATCCATACACCTCCTGATTTCTGAAACTACCGTAATGTCAACCAAAGGATGTCTTCTTTATGAAAATGGACCTTTGTATTGGAGAAATCGGCTCTTGCATACACAGACTCAATAAATGCCCACATTTGACCGATGACTTTAACTTTTTGGTATGAGTCGGGAAGTCGAGCATTTTACAAACCTTGGAACCATGAAGTCAAGATTTCAGATATTTATGAAACCGATGACAATGAAGGGTGGGGCCCATCGTGAGAGTTACAAGACTTGGCCAAATGCCGATGAGCTAACAACGGTGACATAAACCATTAAGAAGTACCATGTTGAATAGAGAGCATTGGCTCGATAATTCTCTTCAAAGTGACCATGTAGTATAGTATCTGCCTGATGGAGCTTTGATATACCCATTTGAGATGGGGTTGTTTCCTTCAACTCATGAATACTATTGTCTTCAAACATATCTGCATACTAACAACCGATCTTATTTCATTGTTCATCGTATTTGATGATTACATATTTCTAACGCATTATTGATCCTGATGATTCTAGCAGTGAGATTGTATGTAATATCTTGTGAAGGGAATAGGTTGCTCCACAGGCAAGAACCAAAAACTTTCACTAACCCTTCGGTCTTCTAAAACCAATTCTACCCGATTCATATCATTTTCACCAGATACCTTACTGATACCATTCATGCAATTATTTGGAATATTAATTGCCGATACTCTAGAAGTATGGGGAATAAATATTGATGCAAGAGTATGATCTGGTAGATATATGCTCATCATGAATAATTCCATCTCATTACTGTGAAGAGTTCATCGAAGTCTGTCATCTATTTTCTTGTAATATGGCATTATAAACCAGTATATGCACTACTTTGATAGATTGAAAAATAGGGAAAAGTTCCAAATTGTCACGCTTATAATTGGGGGGGTAACATTGGCTCTGACTGGGGAATGCATTTTCTAAGAAAATGTAGAGAATTCTAGAATCTCAGGTAAAGAACAGTGCCTAGTCCATTGGGTCATGAAGTCAAGGAGAAGCATAATAATAGGGTGTTGTTTGCAAAAGGGCAGAGGTGAACAAGGCACAAGCCAAGAATGAACAAGCCAAAACCGACTAGAACCTACAACACATCGAAAAATAATTTTCAAATATGTACAGGGGTGTGAGCCCCTTTCCTTTGGAAAACCCCAGATGAATCATACAAAGCCATTAACAGGTTGGGAAACATAAGACCCGCTGCGAAAAAGAGATGTATGCTCATGAAGTTCTTGTGAACTTAGCAATAGCATGCAGGTCCAATAGTGACTTACCAAATATAAGAAGCTCCTATGTATAAGCTCACAGATGTAAAGCCATTTTTCATCACATATATCTAAAGTTCCTTGTGAGCTATTTTCAATATCACCCCCTTTTAAAATAATTAGAAGAATCACAACCTTATCAAATTTGGGAACATTCTCAAATAAAATGGTTTCACTTTTATCTTCATTGTTTGATTCGTCCCTCTCTATAAGCAACTCTATAATTGTAAATTTGTCCCCCAAATCATCTTTTTCAATATCCGACAAAGAAGACATAGGCACATCTTTTCCACAAAGGAGATTATCACCTGAAGCTTCTAAAAATCTTTGAGATTGCCAACCTCCATCAACTTGACTATTCTTTTCCTTTTCATTAATCTCGATAACTTCTTTTCTTTCCATAATTTTATATTTCAAAAGAACATCAATATTGCATAGAGCTATTCCATTTTTAACATGAGCTTCATTTGATAAATCATTTCCAATAGGTATAGCTGCATCTTCGAAGTAAAATAACTCAAAGATGGATTCTTCACTCACCTTTGGCTGCAATATTTCTCCTTTATCATCTTCTTCATGAAACTTGAAAGTCATATACTCTGGCTGTGCAACAATCATAACTTCATTATCAACACTAGGACTTGGAGAGAAAACATCAGAAATAAAGCATTCCTTTTGTAGATTGCTTAATGAATCAGTCTCTGGGAATGTGACTTTTGAATATCACATTCTACAAGCATGGGATCGAATTTGAAAGAAAGAACTTCTTCATTACTCACGCAAGAAAAATCATCATTGAGAGGATAAACAGATTTGTAATGCAATTTATCAATTCTCTTATTAGGCTCTCCTTCATCTATTTTATCAATTGATAAATCAACATTATTAAATATAAAAACCTCCATGTTTGAACTTTGATTTAGAAACCGTCCTTCAACCTCATAAGAAATACTTTTCATGACTTGGTATTTTTCATCAATATCAAAGTTAAAGGTTTCTAATTGAGGAGAAAATATAGTATCACTCATACCTTTGTTCATACCATTAGAGGCACAAGTGGCTTCACTCACCTCAATGATGTGAGCATCTTTGTCCATAATTCCACATAAAAAGTCATTTGAACTTTCCAAGCACCAGTTGGGAATGAGAACTACAGTGGATCCATCTGACAATACTTTTTCATTTTCTTCAAAAGAAGCGGATGATTGTTCAATCTCTTTCCTTTGTATGCAATCTCGTTCACCAAGAATAGGAAAAATAAAAGATACTTTCTCTTTATTCTCCGGTTCTTCCTAAAGTATTTCTAACTTTTCCACCTTTGTCTGATGAATCTTGTGCTCAAGATCTTTAAGAGTTTAATATCTACAATACAAATATTTGAACAACATGGCAGATTGATGATCTTGGGATGGATGTAGCCCTTTCTTTTCATATGCTTTCTTTGAGACCATTCCATAGTGAATGAATCATTTCATCTTCCTCAACCAATGTTTCTTCAATCGTTGGCATCGGTCTTCCTCTGGCTTTGGGTGGATGTCTTTGATTTGCCTGGTGCCGAAACATTTTATGAGATCTTTGAATACAATAGAGTCTCCCACCCCCTTTCTAGTGGAGGTACCATTAAATATATGAGGAAATAAGAACACCAGTCTATTCTTTCCCCAAAAAAGTTGCCAAAAATCCGTTAGTTAACAAATTTGTCCTTCAAAAATAAATACAAAAATGACTCAAATTGCCCAGGAAGAAGAACAAATAGTACTAACAGTTGGAGAAATTGTCATTAAATCGAAAAATTTCCTCTGAATTGAGAGGTACAAATCCCTCTTAAAATATGCAATGAATGGAAACCGAGGTATGCTTTTGACCAGAAAGCATGAAGGTAACTAACAACTGTGCATAACCATGACATAGATGTAATTTCAAGATAAAGTGAACGCAAAAAAATGACACAAAGTCCATTTACCCAACACCCACGAATAGTAATAGATCAATTAAAGACAACTATATTTCTCTCAATGCATACCAACATAACATGGGTGATATTAAATACATATTACAAATTGACATAGGAACAATTGCAATCAGAGAAGATATTTAAAGACACAAAGTTCTGGAAATGATTCTTCATTCCTTCAATAATAAAAAACTCAAAGCTTTTGTAAAGCTCCTGTACATAAGCTAGAAAAGAAAAATAATAACTGATTATAAAGTAACAAAAAATGAATTTCTTCCTCCTTCCTTGTTTCCCAGGATTGATGGAAAAAGATCCCCTCCCTTCGTTTCTATAACTGCCTCTTGAAATACAATTTTGTGTGAAAGATAAAATCTTCTTCTTTCCCCTTGAATAACCGATTCTTGGTAGCTTTTCATATTCCTCTTGAAAATAGTTCGTAGTAACTTTGTTCTTCCATGAATTTTTAATTTATTTCGTTTAATGTGGTTCCCACTTCAATTTAACATATATTCACATAGATTGAAGAACATTAAGTTACCCAATTAATATACTAAGCTTACTTTCTGGTGATCAAATGAGGCTTCAGAAGTTTTGATAATACAATCATTGGTATCAAAGACTGTCCCATAACCATCAGAAAAATGAATATCTACTCCAACAAACTACTCACTTACCTTATTTGAGCAAATCCTCCATCTTTTGTATTACAGGAGGCTGACCCTCAAAATGTGCAATAGTGATATCATAAATGGTCTTAGGTTGTGAGTAACTTCACAGTGGTAAATATTATCCTTAGAAGAAATTTTGATGAACCTTTTTATTATAATATGTACCAAAATCAACAAGCCACTTTTGCAAATTTGGTTTGTTTAATTTTGTTTCTTCAATCCACTGCATAATCTTGGACAATGTAGAACCATTACATTTCTTTGTTGCCTTGATTATCAACATATCATCCAAGTTCCTTGCACCCCCAAGAACAACATCCCCAATTTTCTCGTTATGCTATTTGAAAAAAAATTCACTCCCATACAAGCCTCTGATAATGTTTGCTAAAGACAGTTATATCAACGTTCCTAAGATTTAATCTTCAATAATTTCAATGGACTATTGTATTTGTAGATACACACATAAGTGCTTTCGAATGTCTCACAGAGCAAGATTGGACCATTATGAAGGGTTCTGGAAATGATCTATCCTTTCATGGATTCTTTCCTAACAGGCTGCATACTTCCTCAATATATCTGCAAACTTGATGCCTTGAAAGTCATTAACCATATAAAATGTGCTTTTTGAGTGAAACAAAAGCTTGGTTGAGTCTTTTTCAATAATGCCAAATTTTATTTGTGATCAAACACTTTTCCATATGTAGTTAGTTGTGTTAAAATCAATTACCATAATACCATCATTTCCTTCGAGGAATTCGACTTCGAACAACAAGTAGGATATTGGGTGATTTCCAGTAAAAAGAGAGATATTCTTAGAGGTTTAATATGTCATTCCATTAGCTAGTCTCCTTGACACAATTGTTTCTCACAACTAGGATTTTGGAGGTCAATTTTTATAAGTTGCCAAGTCAAATTCTCCATTTTGACTTCCATCTTTTTAAGTTCAGAGATCATAGTGAAACTCTAATCAAGAAGAAAAATACAATCACTGGTGAGAAAATTTAAGAAGTTCAAATACATCCCCTTTTCCTGTGACTGCGTAATCTCCTTTTAGGAATTTTGGAAAACCATCTGCCACAAATCCTCATTTTTTGTCAACTAATAAAGTCACTTGAAAACAGATCCAATTGATGCTACATCCCTCGGAGTTAACCGTAACAAAATATTTTGTGCTAAGACTTCATCACTAAGCTGGAGAATCCCACAGATTTCCTGAAAAAATGTCCTGACCAATTAGAGCTGGCTTGTACAAGAAAGGATCCAGCAATGATAGATCAACATATCGGATGGAAGCCTCTTTGATGGAAGGAGATGGCAGAGGAGCCAACTCGATATTTTCTTCTGTGAACAATTGAATGCCAATGATGTGTGTAATTATCCCATTATTCCCAAGAATTGGACTTAGGCCTAACCTATTCAACAAAGGTGTTCCATCCTTTCTAAAATTCAACAGTACACCATGAAATTCAATTCCTTCATCCATACACCTCCTGATTTCTAAAACTACCGTAATGTTAACCAAAGGATGTCTTCTTTGTGCAAATGGACCTATGTATTGGAGAAATTGACTCTTGCATACACAGACTCAATAAATGCCCACATTTGACTGAAGGCTTTGAATTTTTGGTATGAGTTGGGAAGTCGGGCATTTTACAAACCTTGGATCCTTGAAGTTGGGAGTTTAGATATTTATGAAATCGACGACAATGAAGGGTGGGGCTCATCGTGAGAGTTACAATACTTGGCTGAATGCTGATGAGCTAACAACGGTGACAAAAACCATTAAGAAGTACCATGCTAAACAAAGAGCATTGGCTCGATAAGTATCTTCAATAGTGACCATGTAGTATAGTATCTGTCTGATGGAGCTTTGATATACCCATTTGAGATGGGGTTGTTTCCTTCAACTCATGAATACTATTGTCTTCAAACATATCTACATACTAACAACCAATCTTCTTTCATTGTTCATTGTATTTGATGATTACATATTTCTAACACATTGTTTGATCTTGATGATTCTAGCAGTGAGCTTGTATGCAGTATCTTGTGAAGGGAATAGGTTGCTCCATAGGCAAGAATTGAAAACTTTCACTAACCCTTCGGTCTTCTGAAACCAATACTGCCTGATTTTTATAATTTTCACCAGATACCTTGCTGATACCATTTGTGCAATTATTTGGAATATTAATTACCGATACTCTAGAAGTATGGGGAATAAATATTGATGCAAGAGTATGATCTGGTAGATATATGCTCATCATGAATAAGTCCATCCTGTTACTATGAAGAGTTCAGCGAAGTTTGTCACCTATTTTCTTGTAATATGGCATTATAAACCAGTATATGCACTACTTTGAGAGACTGAAAAATAGGGAAAAGTTCCAAATTGTCACGCTTAGAATTGGGGGGGTAACACCAACTAGGCATCTATAGCCTCGATAGAGATACATCTAGTTCTCTCAAAAAAATTCTCTATTGCCATCTAGGTGTCCATAGCCTTGGTAGAGATACTTGAATCACCTTTTATATATATTGAGTTTGTTTCTAGACTTTCTTCTTTTCTCTTTTGTTCAGGTATTGGCTTTTCTTGAAGTAGTATATTTTTTATAATTTCCTTAATACTCAAATTGTGCAGTTTGAAAATTAGGTTGAGAACTATGGTGGACATCATGACATTATTAGGACATTGGATTTTTCACCTGAATTAAAAATACGGCCATCATAAGACAACTAGACTCTCAAGGAGATAAATGATTCTAATTAATAAGTGATAGATTTATCCATGTTTCACAAGATCACTTAGAATATACCCATTTGTTTTGACCTTTCAAAATGTCATTAAGAAAAACATAAAACATAAGTTTTAGATTGAAAAAGAACAACAAATATACCTGAAAATACCTAAATCAATTTCCCTGTCATAGTGTCCCTAGTATTCTTTGGATAACTACCCTCTATTCTGAAATGATAAAAATGGAAGACCCCCAATAGCAAAAGAAAACAACAAAAGAAAACAAACAAACAAACAACAAAACAACAAAACAACAAAACAACAAAACAAAAAAATGAAGCAAAAGAAACTAAACTAAATTATACAAAGGAAGGATCATCAGGCCTTCATGGGCCAAAGTAGTGCTTGAGAAACTGCCCATTGATGGGGAAGGGAACAGGTTCTCCTATTAGGGTACTCAATCGAAAAGTGTTTTCACCAAGGATTTCAGTAATCTGGTATGGTCCTAACCACAGTTTATCAAATTTTTTGTGATCACCTTTCTTCTCCTTGGATTTATCCCATAGTAGCATAATATCTGACATCCTAAAGGCCTTAATCTTGGCTCTCTTATCAAACCAACACTTGACTATAGCCTGATGTTTGAAAACTTTCTACAAAGCAACATCCTTTTGTTCTTTTAATTTCAACAAATTAGTCAACCTGTCCTCTATCCTATCGTCATTGAAATAAAATTCCTACATAAATCACAAAATAGATATTTGGAGATTAATAGGAAAGATGGGGGTCCTATCGATAGACTCATTTATATGGTGAATTTCCTAGGGAATTTTTAATTTTGGTTCTGTTCACCCATAAGGTGAACTTCAACTGGGTCTGCCAGTCCCTATGATTGCTTTCTAATAACTTTTTGATTACTTCCAACAAATTTTTATTGGTAGACTCAGCTACCCCATTTCCTTGTAGATAATAGTTGGAAGAATATTTCAAAACAATCTTATACTCAAAGGCCCACTGAATAAACTGTACAGAAGAAAAAGAGGGTCCGTTATCACATACCAGAGCGAGGGGTACCCCAAACTTGGTAATGATATGTTCGTTCAAGAACTTGATGACTACATTGGTGGTACAATTTTTATAAGCCTGAGCCTTTGTGCAGTAATTGATCGAAGTCAAGATAAATTTATGACTTGCAAAGGAGTTAGTGTTAATTAATCCAACAAAATCCAATGCCAATTGGGTAAAAGGCCTTACCTCGTACACAGGCTGTAGCGACATTGCTAGGTTATGATCTCTGGATGCTGATGTCTGACATGTATTACATGTCCTTACATGTTGGTGAGCATCTCGAAACACATGAGGTCAATAATACCTTGACCTCAAGATCTGATGAGACATAGCATCTTTTGAGCCATGTCCAGTACCATGTTTTCCATGAAATTCTGTGATGAATTTCTTTGCTTGTTGCTGGTCCAAACACTGTAAGTATATACCTTTGAAGTTTTTCCTATATAGGGCTCCACTCTTAATCATGTAGTGAGAAAATTTCAGCCTTAATGCTCTCCTTTGTGCCACATTCATCTCGTCGCGACACTTGTTATTTAGTAGTAAGAAGATTAGATCAACATACCAGCGGTCTCTAGTGAATGATTGCACAGTATATTGCTAGCAGGTGATTGTGGAATCTACATTAGCCATTGCCTTGGAAAAATCCTGTCCTCAAACCAACTTCATGGGATGAATCTTGAGATCAAACTCTTGTAAAATCACCATCCACTTCCCTCTTCTCTCCCCCAAATCACTTTGCATGAGTAGGGACTTCACTTTTGGATTTGGAATGATAGTTGTAATTTTGTTATGCAAGATGTAGTGACGAATTTTTTTGACAACCCTTAGCAATGCAAAGGCTTGCTTCTTGTTACCCATCAAATTTTCACTTGAAAAAAATATTATTTTTTCTTTCCTTATTAATAAATGATTTTTGATAATGTCACGACCTCCATAAGCTTTATAACCGAGTCGCGGCTTTGCCAAATTTCCTAACCAGGTCGTCAGGTTCTATAGTTTCAAAACTACCTGATCGCTCGACCTACTTGTATCTCTCAAAGTTTCAAGCCTTATCCAATGATATCCCATGTAGTCGATGTATTCAAGGTTCTTAAAACTTTAGAATTTACAACATATGGTTATAAAGTTCTACCCCTCGGTGATGAAGCGACCTCAGTAGGATGCTCAACTTTCAAAGTGTCAGCCCATTTAATAAGCTATACAATGCCTTTAAGGGGATGTCTTTTCATACATTTCAAAATGCCAACTCTAGTCTTAAAACGTAATATTTTAAATGCTTTGAAATGAAAACTCTTAAATAAGGAAGGTGATGGAATGAATTTAGTAACAGATTGGCACATTTTTCAAGGTGAATAAATCATCACTCTTTTCCGTCGAAGCTAAGTGAACCTACATATGAGGAAAGGTGGCAACATTTCTAAGTTCAAAATTTTCTCAAAATGGTACTTCCTAGTGATATTAGGGAATGGGAAGATGAACCTGTACCCGTCATGCAACCAGACTTGAATTGGCCTAAGGAAGAGCAACTTGACATCATTTCTAAGCTACGCTCACTGACATGGAAGGAGAAAACCAGCTACACCAAGTACAATAGAGCAATTTTCATTTTGGATGAAGAAGAAGAACATGCCGAACTTCATAATTTAGTTATGGAGATATAGCTAGAACTATACAGAGACCTGGCACTACTGACGGTTTGATCACATGCATGCAATTTTTTTTTAATGACAATTAATGATAGCGCTGGATTCTGAAATTGTTTGCGTTTCAAATTCCTTCTTGATTCTGATCATTTGCAAGACCGTTATTTTTGTAATGTAATAATTTTGGTGTGCATATATATAGAGACTTTCAAATGTAAAAGGGGGGTCAACTAGCTTTTGGGGAATATAGTCTTATGGTATGGGAACTTGAGGTTTTGAACTCAATTTTGGCATTGAAGAAATAAAGAAAATGTTTCTGATCTGTGCATTTTCTACTATTTTCTTTTGATTACAACTAAGCTTTGAATCATTGTAATCAATCTTCTCTGTGTGCCTTGTTCTATGAGATTATGTATGTGTTATCTCTAAAGATTTGAATTTAAATTAACCCACCCGTAAAGTGAATTTTCTGTTCATCCTCCTTTGATAACATTCATGAATATGGGATTAGTGAACTTTGCATCATTTATTCATACTTTCTTTACCTTAAGCATAAAATTATCACATCTATTTTCGTGGATATGAGTAGATGTCGGTTACGTTTCCTGATTTCTAGTTAAAAGCATACCCAGTGCATTCATTCATTGCACATTATTCAAAGGTAGTTGCACCTTGTAAAATAAGTAGAGAGAACTTGCAATTATCACTGCAAGTGACTCAACTGTTGGCCAGGTTGTCATTTGTGTGGGCTAGAGTAAATTAATTAAAATGATAAATCTGTTAACCAACAAATTTTTGGTGACTCCACTGGGGATCTTGATTTGAAAGATTAGTGTTTTATTCTTAGCTTTTTAAAAATATCTCTATGCGTAGGGAGATTGGCAACTCCGTTTGAAATTTTGAAAAGATCATGATGCCAAATTAGAAACCTCAAAGAAATGGGGAAAGAACCAAGCCTACTATCCTAGAGGTTCTTGCTATGGATGATAAAGTACTCCATGACTCTTGGGAACACTGTAAAGAGAGCATTTCAAAAGCTGTGAAAATTGCTTTGAGTATTGAAGAGGATCACAAATCTGCACTTTTGTTGAGAAGTCTCCATGTTAGGTTTTTCAAACTAAAAGAGCTTGAAGAAAGAAAGTGTTCTCTACAAACCCAGGAGAAAAAGATAAGGCAACTCCAAGGGGAACTTTGAGTTAATAATGATGTCTCTCTAGTTCTCTCTAGTCCTCTAAATTGCTTTTCAACTTTTGATGCTTAGGAAATGGGTTTTATCAAATCTCATGAGAATTTGACATCACTAGAGAAAAATGAAATTGACAATGAATTGATGAGATTTATTTCTAGTCTAGAGTTAGAAATATTTAATTTTGATACTGTTGAGGAAGATAAGAGTCTTCAAATTGACTCATGGTTAGAGTATGCATTTTTTAAATTTCATGATCAAGATGATAAAAAGGAATTTAATGAATATACCTTTGAGTCATTTCATTTTGAAGATGAAGGAAATTTAGCTCTTATAGCTTTAAGGAACAAGCTCTGTATTGAAAATGAAGTGAACGTTTATCTAATTAATGACCCTATGAGATCCAAGATCACAAAAGAGAAAGAAATTTCTGAAAAACCAGGGAGTGGCCCGACTTTGAAAGAATTAAAAGCTTTGGATGACGGTCCTCTTTGTGAAGAAGAGATTATACTTCAATTTTTATCATCTATTGAAGGAGAAGATTCCATTTTTGAAGCTTCAGTTATAGATGTATCCACTCCTTCAGTTGTAGATAAAGAATTCTCTGATTTAGTTGCAACAAAAGAAGATGAAGTCTCTATAACCAAATGGGCCCCATGCTTAATGAGGCCCATATTCCTTTCAAGCTGGGAGATAATCAAGATATCAAAAGTGGTTCTATGGATGATGAGTCTAATAATGGAAATATAGGAAGTAATGTAGCTATCATTTTTGAGAACCCTGGTTATTTTCACAAGACGCTATTCTACAGTTTATTATTCAACCATTAAAACATTATCAACAATATACATAGCAAGCATCAAAAAGATCAAGAAGATTCAAATTTTTTTGATGAAAAATGGTTGTTTGGTAGGCATCTTTATGAATCACTTCATTTTAAAAGCTTCAACTTTACATTCAAGGTTTTAAACATATTAATGATTTTGCGGTTGCTTCATGCATGGATGTCCTTGTTTCACAATGGCATTTATTTCTCCCTGCTAGTCAATGGTTTTGCATAGTCTTTGGGAATTCAAGTGCCACACTTTGTCCGAGTGCATAGGTGTCTTAGGTTGGTTTACTTCAAGTCTTTTGGTTTAGTCCCATTTTTGGTCTCTACCTCATTCCCCTCCACCCCATCTGCAAAGCAGTACCCGGTTCTCTTGCCCTTCTTTCAACTCCATTGCCCAATGGGCTTGGACTGGCTTGTACCAAAGTTCTGGAGTTCTCTGTATTTTCTTCAAAAATTCATTCCCTAATCAAAGCCAATGTTACCCATCAAATTTTCACTTGATTTTTTTTCTTTCCTTATTAATAAGTGAGTTTTGATGATGTTACAGCCTCCATAAGCTTTATAACCTAGTCGTAGCATTGCCAAATTTCCTAACCAGGCCATCAGGTTTTGAAGTTTTGAAACCACCTGATCGCTCGACCTACTTGTACCTCTCGAAGTTTCAAGCCTTATCCAATGATATCCGATGTAGTTGGTGTACCGAAGGTTCTTAAAACTTTAGAATTTATGACAAATGGTTATAAAGTTCTACCCCTCGGCAATGAAGCGACCTTAGTAGGATGCTCAACTTTTGAAGTGTCAGCCCATTTAATAAGCTGCATGGCATCTTTAAGGGGATTTCTTTTCATACATTTCAAAATGCCAAATCTAGTCTTAAAGCCTAATCTTTTAAATCCTCTGAAAGGATAGCTCTTAAATAAGGAAGGTGGTGGAATGAATTTAGTAATAGATTGGCACATTTTTCAGGGCGAATAAATGGTCACTCTTCATCGCCAAAGTTAAATGAACCTGCATATGAGGAAAGGTGGTAACATTTCTAAGTTCAAATTTTTCTCAAAATGGTACTTCCTGGTGATATTAGGGAATGTGAAGATGAACATGTACCCGTCATGCAACTAGATTTGAATTAGCTCGAGGAAGAGCAGTCTGACATCATTTTTGAGATGCGCTTGTTGGCATGGAAGGAAAAAACCAGCTACGTTGAGTACAATAGAGTAATTTTCATTTTGGATGAAGAAGAAGAACGCGCTAAACTTCACAATTTAGTTATGGAGATGCAGTTATAACTATACAGAGACCCGACACCGCCGACGGTTTGATCACATGCATGGAATTTTTTTTTATGACATGTAAGGATAGTGCTTGATTATGAAACTATTTCCATTTCAAATTAATTCTTGATTCCGGTCATTTTCAAGACCGTTATTTTTGCAATGTAATAGTTTTGGTGTGCATATACATAGAGACTTTCAAATGTAAAAGGGGGGGTTAGCTAGCTTTTGGGGAATATAGTCTTATGGTACGGGAACTTGAGGTTTTGAACTCAATTTTGGCATTGAATAAATAAAGAAAATGTTTCTGATCTATGCATTTGCTACTATTTTCTTTTGATTACAATTGAGCCTTGAATCATTGTAATTAATCTTCTCTATGTGCCTTATTCTATGAGATTATGTATGTGTTATCTCTAAAGCTTTGAATTTGGATACACCCACCTGGAAAGTGATTTTTTTGTTCATCCTCCTTTGATAACATTCGTGAATATGGGATAAGTGAACTTTACATCATTTATTCATAATTTCTTTACCTTAAGCATCAAATTATTGCATCTATTTTCATGGATATGAGTAGATGTCGGTTACCTTTCCTGCTTTCTAGTTAAAAGGATACCCAATGTATTCATTCATTACACATTATTCAAAGGTAGCTACACCTTTTAAAATAATCAGAGAGCACTTGCAATTATCGCCGCAAGTGACTCAACTGTTGGCCAGGTTGTCATTTGTGTGGGCCAGAGTAAATTAATTAAAATGAAAAATCTGTTAACCAACACTTCTCTAATGGTGGATACCTTATCTCAACATTTTTGAATGGGGAGCTTGTTAAAGCTATTGGTCATTTGTCCCCTTTTTCTTTTTGCTGTGTCAAAATAGCAGCACATGAGTGGTCAGATACAAAACAACAAATAAAGAAAGGCTATAAGTAATTGGGACTGGTTAAGATGGGTGCTTCTGAAATGGATTGCTTGATCTATGAGAAAGAAACATTAGCCTTGTTGCTCCATTCGATCTTTGCATCTTTCTTCATCATCTCATTTAATGGTTTGACGATCTCCACAAACCCAGTTATGAACTTCCTCACAAAGCTTATTTTTTCGATGAAAGATCTCATCTCCTTTTTACTGCCAGGCATAGGTAATTTCAGAATAGACTTTACTCTATCAGGATCAATGGAAATGCCTCTTTCTAAAATTATATAACCCAACAATTTCCCTTCTAAAACCCTAAATACTTATTTCTTTAGGTTCAAGGAAACACTAAACTTTATACACTTTTCTAGAACCTTTGCTAAGTCAGCAACATGATCCTCTATTCTTGGAAAAGACTGTCAAATCATCCATGTAAATTATAATGCATTTACCTACCAAATATTTGAAAGCTATGTCCATCTCATGCTAAAAAGTGGCTCCAACATTGATGAGGCCAAAGGCCATCCTCCGAAAAATGAACATTCCCCATTTCATTGTAAAGGAAATCTTCATTCGATCCTCATAGTTGACCAGTACTTGGTTATATCCCAATTAACCATCTATGAATGACATCATCTGTGAGCCATTGACAATTTGCAACACTTCATTAAGGGAAGGAAGAGGATAATTATCCTTTTCCAAAGCTTTGTTCAAATTTCTGAAATCTACACATAATCTGATTTCTCCATTCTTTTTTCACACATGTACTAGATTTGTGACCCATGTAGAATGCCTCACCTAAAAAATTAAGCTGCCTGACAACAATTTTTGTACCTCTTTAAGGATAAGGGGTTCAATCAGAGCATTAACTGGTCATTGCTTCTAATGAAATGGCTTTGCTTGAGGCTTCAAAGGGATGATATGAGTTATCACCAAGGTGTCAAATGTTTTTAGATCCTCATATCCCCATGCAATAGTTGTGATGTCTTCCTTCAACACCTGCAAAATATTATCACAAATATCTTTTGGGCAAGTCTTTCCAATAAAGACATTCCTTTCTAGGCCAAAATCTTCCTAATTGCATGTTTCATATTTTCCCCCATTAACATTTGTAAGTATTCCTAGGCTCGAGGATCAAAGTAAAAAATACTCTCCAGTGCCACCATTCCTTTGGGGATATTGTTAGTTTTCAGGTTGATTATACATTCCATATCAAAGTCCTCTGGTTCCCAGCCTCCTTGGTCTCCATCAGATTCATCAATAATTTATCCTTCAAAAATGTTTGAACTTTCTAGAAAGACAAGGATGTGCTGATCATTGTCAAAAACCTAAAATTTTCTTATATTATCGAGAATAGCATGGGTCAACACTAACTCAACAAAAAACCTCCTTAACTTGGAATTATTCATGGGCTCTAATGTGCTAGCTACTAATGCTAGTGCATCTACGATCTGATTATTCTCCTTGGGAATTAATTTGATATCAAATGCATCAAAATCCTTAATCAGGTTCAACACTCTATTCTGGTAGGCTTTCAACCTTTTGTTGTGACATGTATATTGGCTATGAACCTGATTCACAATTACTTATGAGTCTCCTAGCACTCCAAGGCCTTGTACTCTCTTCTGATATGAAAAATCAATCCTTTGGCCAATGCCTTGTACTCTATGACATTGTTAGTGCACCCAAATTGCAACCTGTAAGAAGCAAAATACATTTTCCCTTTTGGATTAGTAAGTTCAACTCCAGCTCCACTCCCTAATTTAGATTTAGAACCATCAAACTTTAGCGTCCATAACTGGTCTTAGGGTAAAACCTCTTTCTTAAGATCAATCTTAAGCTATTGTTTGAGAGGGGTGAATGGTAAATTTGATTGGTCTAGGATGTTGAGATCATGGGATCTCTATACCTGAGGGATTTTGGATACTTCATTCAAATCAAACACATGTGCTAAAACTATTTTTTGTAACCCCTCATGGTTATTATTTTTATAGCTCACTTTCTATTTGAGTAATTCTTTCGGTATCAAAAGGTGAGTAGGAGCAGGGGTATCTAGCTTTTCCTGGGGTTCTCTAATCTTAATCTATAAATCTAGAGATAAGCTTGAGGGTTTATCAGTGAATAATGGAACACTTCCCTGTGCGTTGTTGATTGTTGTCAAAATAGATGTAGCATTAGTTTCAAGTGAAAAATGATTTGGGACTATCTTAAGATTTATGTTTTGAGCATATCCTAACTGACAAACCTGATTCAAAATATGAAGAGAAGGTTAAAAAGTAGCTCAAAATGGTTCTGATAGTGGACCCTACACTAGTTTGGAATCAATAAGCTCCAAAAGTCTACCTCCTCTCCCAAGACCAGTTTTCCTTGATGTAGCTTTTGGATTAACACTTCCTGGTTAATGGAAGTCATATAATCACTATTTTCTAAGGGATGCACTTGATCAAAACTCATTTTTGAAAAGGTCATAACCTCATCCATCCTATAAATGCATAGTTCAATTTTGAAATAAGCAACCTCGTTGGGATGGTCATACGTTGTTATCATGTGTTTTAGGTGGGGTTCACTCTCTATCCTAATTTGACTTGCCATACCCTTCCATGGTAGCCACATGTGTGAGAATTCCAATGAAAGATAACCTCCTATGGTCTTCACCTAATCCTTGCTCAACAACATACCATACATGTCAGGAATGTCAACAATCTGAATATCCATGTAATTTTAAATCCTTGGGTCTAATCCGATCTGCACATGGACATTTTTCAATTCTCCTACAGCATTCACTTAATTTTTATCCAACTGTATAACCTTTTTGTGAGTTTGAATCAGAGTTAAGCCTAATTTATTAGAAATAGAAAATGGAATGACATTACCTGAAGCTCCAGAATCTAGGAGACAATTATGTAAGTTCTTTCCAAAAATCCTCAAACTCAACAAAAAAGGTGGTACTCTTGTCTTACCTCTATATAAAGCTGTGTTCATTTCAACAACGAGAGTTACCTTTTCTTTCCCCTTCAACTGATCTACCTTAGCCAAAGCTTTCAACATGAGTTTGTGCTGAGTAGGAAACCATTTCAGAATATCAAAGAATGACAAGGAAGTCATTTGTTTCTGCATCTCTTTAATTAGATCATACTCCATATTGTTGTTGTACTGTTGTTTAGGAATAAAAGAAGAGTTCCCTTTGTTGGGGATTTCAGGTGGCCCTTTGGGTGGAGAGGGATTTTATTCACTCTAGGATTTGGGGGTACCATATTGTTAGCTAGAGGAGTGAATGTAGTAAATGGTACTTTGTTTTGGTTCCTCATAAAATTACCTCCTTTAGCTTGAAAAGCTTGAGCATTGTAAGCATTAGTTTTAGGTTCATTTTCATCTTGGAAGGGGAACTTAAACTCATTGTAAGTTTCAAAGGCCATGATAGTATCTACAAACCCTCTACCCTTATTAACATTGCCTTGTGCTGGTTGAGAATCAACTTGAGAAATTTTAACCATCTTTTCCATTTCTAGGTAGTTCACCTCAGAATGGGCTATGGTATCATGTAATTTGCACCACTTGGTCATGAAATTTAGGTTTACTATATTAGCAGTGTATTTCCTATCCTCATTGGCCTGGTAATTGTGTGACACTCCTCCGTTGTTTGGTCTTGTATCCCATTATCTATTGTTGGGCCTCTTGTTATATCCTTTGTTCTAGTTTTGATAATTCCGAGTTTAGAAATTCTGATTTTGGAAATTCCTCTTATTCTGATGGTTGTTTTGATTGCGATAGTTGTTCTAATTTTGATAACCTCCCTAATTTTGATATTGATTTTTATTTTGGGAGGGGTTTAATTTGAATTGGACCATCTCATTTGTAACTTGGGACATATTTTTCTTCAGAGTCTCTAACTCTGTTGTCAGACATGCAGTTTGTTCATTTTTTACAGTTGTTGGAGTTTGATTAGTCTTCTTGTGGCTGGCATATTTGTCTAGGGATTGTGTCCTCTTGTGTAATTTTACTGATTTTGTGGCTAGAAGAAATATGGGGCTCTAGGAGTTGGTGTCATATTGGCTTGAGTATGGTTGTTACTGTTGTTAAGTCAAGGCAACAAGGGTGGTGGATGTATTTTAGCCAGTGGTCCATAGGCATAATTAGACATTCGTAGGACTATGTTCATAAGTGGGGTTCCATTGTTCATTGCATTATTGATTGCAACCATCTGGTTAGTTATCTTGGGGTGTCCCAATGAAGGAAACATCCCTCCCATACCACCTGGATGTGGGGTTATTTATTGTTGTAGCTTAATGGCCAGATGGTATACCTTGGATAACAAATCTATGTATACTTCAGGGGAAGTTCTCTGCAAGAATAAACTAGTTAATGGATCTATGGCTTTGAGGTATGCTTGAATAGAAATATTCTCAACAATTACGTAGGGTGGATGGAAGCACCTATACATTCTCTGAAACCGAGCGTTGAATACAGGTAGGGGTTCATGGGGCTCCTTCCTAATTGTGGAAAATTGATGGGTTTACATAGACCCAAAATTTAATAATGAAGGCATTTTCCAAGTCTGTCCAACTACTAATGGATCCAATGGGTAGGTTGAGGTACTAGTTATATGCCATAGCTCCCAACAAATAGGGAAACAATATGCATGCCACATTGTGATGCACTATTTGAGCCCTAGTGCAAGCATCTTTGAATGCTTGAATGTGCTCTTTTACACTTCAGGATTCCCCATGGGCATACCTATGACAAAACTACATTGGGTTTTTAGGAATCTCATGGATACCACCAGGGATGGTCCCTAGTGGTGAGGGATTCTCAACAAAGAACACCATTGGTAGAGGTGGGTTAGGTGGCTACAACTATGGTATCGATTGAAATCCTAGTAGAGTAGCTGGTGGTGTTAATGGTGGTTGGATGAGAGTTCTACATGTTCTAGGCCGAGTAGGAAATTGAAGTTCTACAAACAACTCCTTGTTGGGAGTGGATCTTAGAACCCGCTCAAACCTGTTTAGTGAAAATGACCTAATTCGCTCCAATTTGTTCCTTCTATCCCTCCTAGTGCTAGTTCTGTTGATGGTCAAAATAACACAACAAACATTAAGCATAATATTTATATCCTACTCCTAAAAAAAGATAGTTAATATTAAATCACCTATCTTCCAAGGTCTCGGTAGTTGGTTCACAACTGTATTGTATCACCCAATGGTCAACATGACTATACTTTTCAAGGGGCCTTTACTGGTAAAAAGGGAAAAATTGATATTCTTAAAAATTTCTGACATTAGGTTTTAAATAAATAGAAAAGATAGATCACAGTTCTTAGAACAATAAAACGTGAATAAACATTTTCTCAAATTCAGACATGCAATTTCTGTAACAAGCTTTCTTGTAAAGTCTAAAATAGATGAATGAAATAACTCACAAAAAATTATGCAATTATATCCATTCATAGTGTAGATTTAATAAACGTACTTGCAATTCATTTTTTCTTTTCCAGAATTAAATTAATAACAAACATTATTAACTCCTCATAGATATTTTTTGTAGATCAACAAATGATAGAAAAATACCATCCACAGATAATACAATAGATGGTTTTAAGTTTGGCTTGTTTTATTGAATTCCATCAAATAAGAAACATTTACGTACAACAAGATCCATTGGTGCACGAAAAACCATTATCTATTGGCATCATCTTCAAACTAAAAAATCTCTGAAATTTAACTAATTGCATGAAAGTTGTAAAAATTTCTAACATAAGGTTGCAAATCAAACTTCAATTTTGTGACCTTTACAATGAGGAGAGTTTCCTAGCTTATAGAAAAATAAAAAAATTGTAATCTCCTTAAAAAATTACTATCCACAAAGATGGGCACCTAGATCCACAATTATAGGGACGCTTCTAGTTGAACTGAAGTGTTCACTTTGTCAAAAATACTGATGTGAGGAGTTGCACTTATTTCTTGGGCTATCAAAGACAATCTGTAGTAAACTACTGCAAAATAGGATGCCTGGGAATGGTTGGATTTTGTTGATTTTATTCCATTTCAAAAACAAAATATTCCCTTTTTAATTATCATCTTTTCTAGGAAACCCATGATAATCATCAAAATGATTGTGAAGTTGCTCCAAGACCTCTTCATCAGGTCCATCCACCCATTCCACTTTAAACTTTGATCACTCAAACTCTTCTGCAACACCTTTAATAGCCTCGTGCATTTGAATGATGTCCCTTAAAGCCCATTTGGTATTAGATCTAATGATCATCAATTCATCCAATAGGTTCTCATCAGGGCCATCTCCTTTCTTTATCAATTCTTCCAACCAGTTATTCCACTATTCCTTTATCTTTTTTGGGGAATTCTTCATGGTAATGCAACCAATTATCTGTTCAAATATTAAAGTATGATAAAGTACGATCCCATACTTCATGTTGAATCCTGAGAAAATTGACCCTTTGTTCAATAAGGATCTCTGACTAAAAGATGATCATATTAATTGCCTTGTCAATGTATTCAAGATCATTATCCCTTAGAATTCTTGATTCCATTAACATTTCTCTGGGCTTCTTCTTGATGGCTTTTAATGTCTTCATATGCTCTCTATATTTATCCTCTTTTTCCCACCATTTCTAAATACATTCTCCTAATTGTTTGCCCAACATTTGTGCTTCTTCATAGTATTTGTATCCCTGGTCAAGTAGTCCTTTTATTTCCTTTAAGAGAATATTAACCCATCCATAAAAAAATTAATATTTTCTCTTCATTTCATTTAGCTCATCGACCTCTTTTCAACTCATCAGTATAGGAACCTCTAATGACATTGGTTGTTCTGGGGTAGAATCAGTGAGGTCCTTCAAAAACCTTTTCATCTATCCAAGTTGTGCTTTCAGCTCATCTTTGACCTACTTATCATTTTCCATTCAGGACTTGGCAGAAGTAGCTACCAAATCTAGAAGTGACATTTGCTGATTATGAGTTTGTTTTCCTAGATTGATTGTACTTATTTGGTAATCAATAACTTTCAGCTCTCTATCATCTTTATCAAATGTAGGGGTTGCAATATCTGCAACTAGGTCCCCATCATCGGTTAGTCTTGTAGAATGTATGGCTCTTGGCTTCTTCTTGGGATTTACCTTGTCCACTTCCTTTTTCATTTTTTCCTAGCTAATTGGTTGGGCTTGGACCTACTGTCTCTTTTCTAGATTTAACTTCATCCATGTGGGGGTACTTGGTGATATTGTAACTTTCTGAGCACTTGGAGTTGTTGGCTTTGGAGGCGGTGGATGTGTAGAAGTTGCTCCAACCTCTGGTACAAATGACACTTTTTGTTGGTCAAGCTTTTCTTTATCAGATTTCTCTTTTTTTCTCTCCTTCTCTCTCCTCTCATTCTCATCTTTAATGTTGACAATATTTTTAAGCTCCATCTCCATCTTTTGAGCTTCCTCTTCATCATTTTTATTCTATTCTTCCTCTTCTTCTCTAGCTAATTCCTCAGCATCTTGCTTCTGAGCACTCTCTAATATCTCCTGCTGCTTCTCTTCCGTTCCCAACATTTGCATCTTCCTCCTCAAAATCTTCTTCACTCTCGTCTTCTTCTCTAGCTAGGTCCTCTCGAAGGGGAGTTTCTTTAGAATCAAACGAGAGGGGAGATTATGTGATGTTTATTATAGGAGGCTCTTCCCCTTATTTAGTTGCTATTTCTGTAGTTGAAGGCGCAGTAGAAGGACCCTCTTGAGCAGTTTCTACTCCAAGATATATAGTAGAAATGGGTTTAGCACCTAAACTTGAAACAACTCTAGTAGTATCAGCTTGATAGGTGACTTTAGCCTGTTCTAAGGCTTTGGTAACCTTTCCATTATAAATTATTGTCTTTCTTGTGAAGGTTGTTTCTTAGTACTCTTATACTTCTTTGTCTCGATAGCTGAAGATGATTCCACCTAGGAATCCCTTCTTTTCCTTATAGCTCAGACTTGAGGCCGATTGAGACGTAAGTCAATCCACTTTATGATTCTATCAATAACCACATCTAAAACCTTATTTATGTCAAATTGCTCCTTTTCCATCTAGTTGATGGGCTCCAACTCCTTGGTTGTAATTTCATCTACCTCATATTGAGGATCGAGGAGGATGCCATCATCTGATAACCCTTCAGGTATATCTTCTTTAATATTAAATTCCCTCATTTGGGGAACAATTAGCTTTTCATACCCTCTTTTCCTGACTTCAAACTGATCTTGAAGGTTGGCCTAGAATTCTTCAAGATGATGCTCATGATAAGGAATCTGTTGATGGTGTTTTCTGCACAACAACAACTCAGACAAAATATAATATCCTATCTCTCTTGAAAGGTAAATCTCTATGGAAAAGAGATAACCCTAAGGTCTCTAATGTCAGGTCTTGACAATGCAGTGAAACAACTCAGAGATAATGTGAAAATGTTGGTAATCACAAGGGGACCTTACTACAAGCAGAGTTGGATTTCCAACTTATCAAATATAAGCAATAGATTGATACTCTCAAACTTGATATAAATCAGATAATAAAGAAATAACAAAAGATAAAGAGTTCCAGAGATAATCTTAAAACTATTTTTAATACTAAGATTGAAAATGCCAAAGGATAAGATGCTCAAGATGGACCAATCTCTCATAAACAATTTTCTACTTAACCTAGACGAATTCACAACTCCACAGAAATAGTGCAATCTTCTAAGGTATTGAAAGATTTTCAAATCATGAACATTCACTTAGTCAACCTTATAGCAATTGAGATGAATAACTTTCACAATTGAAATAAGCACAAATATAAGTCTAGGCTAACTTTGCAAAGCAGTTAACAATTAGCTAACTACAAAAAGTATGGACTAGAGATCACTACAACATTCCAAACATGAAACCCTAAGCATTATCAAATCATCTAACCATAAAGAATAAGCAATTTGAAAGATAGAATAACAAGAACCATGCCAGATGAGATTCCAAAAGATAGATACCAAACACAATATCTCTCTTATATTATATCATCCAAGATAGCAACAATTCCAGTTCTTCTGCTACAACATTTGCTTTGAAAAATAAATCGTAACTTGCTCGGGTACCACTTAACTATTCTCCTGATCTACCTATCCTTCTATCTCTATTTTCTAATTTTCTATCTACTATTCAAATGAGGCAACATGCTCGCTTTTATAGAGAATCAACAAGATAGGTCGGCCCAAATTATAATTTTACAATAAAACATAACCTAAAATAGGTCGGCCCACAAGTATAATTCAATTATATGAAATGTGCCATAGCACCAATTTCATCCAAAACCACCAAAGTGTCAAAAGGGGGGAGCCCAATACATGTAAATTAATGGGAAGCACAAATATTAATGTAACCCTATATAATCACTCCCCATCTTTATCTTTAGTTTTATCCTTTTCAACATGTACGGCCAACAAGACCCTATCCAAGTCAGCAACCGGTGGCACAGGAAAAACCCTAATCCTTCTCTGAAGAATCTTGATATTTTCCCTTGCTTGTCCAACTGTACCATCCCAATCAGCCTTATTGGTCAAATATCTATCAATAACTGCAATGTATGTTGTTGCATCATCCAACTGATGTTCAGTAATTGACCCTTCACTGATTGGAGAATATACATCTCTCCACCATTCCCTAAGCTGCTCCAAACTGAGATGCTTCGGAGCAAACTTCTTCCTTCCAGTCATGACTTCGAAGAATGCAATGCATTTGTCATACACATTAGTCAGAGCATCCTCAATTTGTTTTGCATGTTTATTGACCTTCTTCAAGGCCCTCTGTCTCATGAGCAGGCTTTCAAACCATTCCCAAGGTTCAGAAACCCTTGGAAGAGGAAGAATCCCACATCTTACCAATTCATCCTCAGTGAATCCCACAATTGTAGTAACCTTCTAGAGTAGGAGGTCAGTATCTTCCTTATCTTGAGCTAACATAGTCTTCAACAATGTCCTTGACCTTGTTGCATCCCCTGCAGTGGAAAAAATTCCCTTGATGCCTTCATCCCCTTTTGCTTGAACACCTTGCAACCAAGTGACTGTAGCATGTGAGGTGCCCTTCATATTTTCTAACTCAGAGATTGTCTCCTGGGGAAGGAATCCTGCAACAAAAGAGGAGGAACCAATAGCCTGCAAAGGTTTCATCAATTCTTGCAAGTATCTTTTCAGTTTTTCATTTTCTCTCTCCAATTCACGTCTGGTCTGCACTGCTTTCTTTAATCTCCCCACAATCACTGCACTGGAACCCTCATATTCTTCAATATCTTGCTCTACGGTAGCACGTCCCAAATCAACAGTCTGCACATTATAATCTTGGGCAGTCACATTGTCCCTATCTTTGTTTGGAGCAGGGGTAGCAATATGAGCCACTCTATTACCTGATCCATCTCTTTCAATTCAAGAGACGACCCTTGCTTTCTTTTTAGTTTTCCCCTTCTCCACATTGGCCATAAGGACATCCCAATTAGGAAGAGCATCCTCCACTATTACCATTTTACTCTTTAAGCCTTTCTCAAGCCAATCCGAAATAGTGGACCCAACAGGCACTGTGCTTTGTCTATCCTATTCTTTCTCTTGTTGATCAATAGGTGCATGCCTTTCCACACTCGAACTTCTAGGAACATCTACAGTTGGATTCCCCTCCTGTTGCAATTGTTCCTCTTCTACACCCCGGGATGGTGATGAAGTTTTAGTCACTACTTCCTCTTGTTGAGGGGATTTGTTCACTTGCTCCTCTGCAGGTGAATCTGCATATGCCACCAAGGGAGACTGCAATACCTTATCGATTTCTGCTTCTGCCCTAAAGAGATCTCCTTCCTGAAATACCTCTTCCTGTAAACCCTTAGGACTTTCACCTTTCTTTGGTTCTTCCTATTGGCTACCAGCATCCTAAGAAATAGAGACACTCACCGGCTCGACAACAAGAATGTTGACTAAGACCTTCTCCATTGTTGTAGTGTCCTTTGCGGAAGGAGTCCTTGACCTCCTCATGTAAACTTGTGTCCTTTCCCTCGAACTTTCCACTTCTACCACTGGTGGCTCAATTACTTTGTCAACCTAAAGAGTCTCTTCCCCTTTTTGTGACAATCTCATAATTCTTCTTCTCTTTTCCAATGGTGGAGCACTTTCAGCCTCCCCTACTTCTCCCTTATTCTTCTCAACTTCTTTCTTAGAGGCATGTTTCCTCTTCTTAGCAACCGACTTCCTCTATTTGCCTACCTCTGCCTCCTTCTCAGGTTGGACTTCCCTTACTTGAATTTTGAAAGGAGAATCTACCTTTCCTTTGCCCTTTTGTTCTGGCTCAAGTGACCCCTTAGAAGCAGAATGGGACTCCAAATCTCCCATCAGCTCATAAGTGCATGGAACACCCTCACTTTCCAGTTCTAGTATTTTGTGCTTCAACCACATCTTGGTGTAATTAATTACTGGGGACATGACCTTATCCAAATCAGTCTTTTCCTCTTCCAACCAGTCAACTTCTCCAACTGGTTTATCTTTTACTGCCTCATAAACGTGACCCTGGATCACATTTCCATCCTCCTCAATCTGATCCGGGATAGCCCTTACATTATACAGCCTCACCAAGTCCACTGGCAGTCTGGAAAACTTCTTCTTCCTCACCTCAAACTCATTAGTGAGGTTAACCCAATAATCCTCAATATGAGGCTTATGGCAATAATCCCTATTGGCCTTCTTCTGAGCTTCACTAGTTATATCAAATCTTGTTCTCTTGGTGTGGAAGGAAAGACCAAGAGTACCCATTTCCTCCTCTGAAGCATGAGCAGACTGAATGGAGGCACAAACCTCACCCATTCCTATCTTCAAAGGGAAATCATTCCCAAAACCTATCTTATGCATTTCTCCCTTTATAATATTGTCAAAATCATAGATTTGCCTAACAACTTCTAACAAAATGATGTGGTTCGTAGGATACCTTGGAAATCTATAGGGAGCCCTTTGAAAACCATCAATTCTGATGTATGAAAAGGTGGGGAACTGAATAAACCAAGCTCCATACCTTCCTATAAATTCTTTTGCCTTGTCTGAGATTCTAACATGCTTTGCACCTTGGAGAAATCTAGTGATATACATAGTGAAATCATCGTTTGATCTCCTATAACTCCCACCAGTTAAGTGCAACTATGGATATACCTCGTAGATAACATCTTCCCCAAAGATACCTCTAGTGCTCAACCCCTTATACGGATGAAGTCTTGCCAACGAATACACTAGATAGGAAGTCATAGTAAAAGTCTTGGTTTGCAAGACACTGCATAACTGCTCATGGATCACAGCACTGATGGCACCTGCCCAATGATAATCAAATCCCTGCTCCATTCTAGCAATTATATGGAACATCCAAGTCTCAAAAATCCCTGCACTTTTCAATCCTACCAACCTGCTGAGAAGGGTGATAACATTATAATATTCTCTCTTGAACTTAAGCCTGAACAGTTGCTTGGGAAACTTAGAGAAGTGAGATTTAGGCTTCTCCAGCCAAGAGTTAATCACCTGTTGGGACTTAACAATGTTTTCTTCATAATATTTCTTAGCCCCATCCTTGTTAAAGCCTACCGCATGGGATCTGTCAGGCATGTCAAAGGTTGCAGCAATGGAGACTGGACTGAATCCTGCAAGAATCCTACCTTGAGGGCCAATAATCCTCTGTGTACCCCTATCATAATTCCTGGCACACTCTAGCACCAGCTCATAACACTGCACTATAGAAGGAAAGCCTGCCACATGGGCCAATCTGGAGTCCACCATTCTCCTTGATAACAGAGGAAGGTTAGGTGCTAACATCTCAGTGTTGAATTCCTCGTAATCCCACATGCCAACGTTCGTGTCCGTAGTTCCTGACCAAATTGAAGTTAGCCTACTCTCAAGAACTCTACTCCTCATATCTATCTTAACCTTTTCTGCATCTGAGATGGCAGATGCCTCTACACCAAGGTCAATTGCCTTTCCCTTACCTCGACCAACAACATTTTGTCCTGATCCCGCCTGCAAACACATAAAGATAACATAAAATTAGATCCATCAGAAGCAATAAGTGCAAAAGATCATTATCTCAAAGTTCGGGATTTAGCCCCCCTTGCAGATTTTGCACTGGGAAGGATTTTTGGGAAAATTCGGGCCAGCGGATTCCAGCGAACCAAACAAACTAAATCCCAAAATATCATTTAAATCACCAACTCAGCCAAGGAAAAGCATTAAGAATACTTAGCATAAAATCCTTAAGTTAATCAAATGTATTACCAAGAAACCCACAATCTGTAACCATCAATTTAACATCTCCCAAAAACATCCGGAAGAATCCGCCAAAGACGGATTCTAGCGAAATCAACAACAGTCCTGACTAACTCGAGGAAAATGAAGGGATACAAATTGTTCGGGAAAATCCGAATGGAACGGATTTTGGCGAAGCTAGATATAACAGTATCAAAGCTCATCATCGGTAAAATGACCCGACCGTGGACCTCGAGAAAATCCAGATGGAACGAATTTTGATGAAGCCAAATGAACTTCAGTAGGAAGATGACAAAAGAAGAAGAGATAGAGCAATTAGGAAAATCCGAGGGAGGCGGAAATCCACGAAGATCTCGAAAACCCGAAGTTGTCTATATCTTGACTACTTTCATCAAAGCAATTCAAATCACTCCAGATCAAAGCCAAAAATCCGAAACCAACTCGACCTAGGACCTTAATGAATAAAACGTGAACTAAGGACCCACTTCTCAGCAATTTCGAGAACAAACGGCCATGCCCTAGGTTGGGAACCCTAAATGTCTGCCATGAAAGCATAGATGAATCAGTGATTCACTAAAACAGAAAGCTTAAAGCCACAATGAACCAAAGCCCAAACAAGAACCAACACCAGACCAAACATAAATATTTGATCAATAAAAAATGAACTGGTGCACCAGATAAAACCCCAAAATACATAATGATGACGTGCACCCAGAAGGACTAGAAAACCATGAAAGACTCCCAAGCAAAATGGTGAAAAGCAATCGAAACCAATAGAAAACAGGGTGCAAATACATACCATGGAAGCGCAAAGGTTATGATGAAGGAAATCGATAAATAACCACTTGATGCAGACTGGATACAACCCACGCACTTCAAAAGCAAACATACAGCTCAAATAACCTTGAGGATCCAAATACCCAACAAAACACCAAGAACCTTAACATACAAGCTCAAATGATAGCAGATGCACAACTCAAAATGATCAATCACTTCTCAAAATATTGATATATCAAAGCCCAAAATCCTCGTACAAATGCCATTAATGCACCCGACAAGACAGCCGCAACCACAAAGAATTTTTGAGGATTCGACACCGCCACCGATTTCGGGGAAATCCGGGATGTACGAAATTTCCCGAAAGTAGTGCAGAAGGCCAATTTCGGACAATAAGAAGGAACTGGGAGAATCCAGCCTAGGTGGATTTTCCCCAAAATAATGAAAAACCCGAGATAAAGCCAAAACTTCAAATTTTCAATACAGCTCAAAAGAATGCTACTTCAATTGGCAAAATGATCGTTAAGGCACAAACCCAAGCAAGCAAAATACCCCCCAACAAGAAAGGGGGTCAAAACACCAAGAGTGAAGAAAGAGGGTCCCCACATTCAGTGGGGCATGTGTGCAAGAAGTGCACAACAGAATCAAAGATGCATATAACTCTTTCATCTTTCCCTTCGTGTCAAAATTATTCCTTTCCTCATAAAATTTGAGATTACATACCTGGAACTCCTCTGTTGCAAACTTGGCTGCCACTGTTGATTGACATGAGTAAATTCCTAATTTCATAGGAAATGAGTGACACCCTGCCTTGTGTTTCTCTAAAAACTTGGCATTTACCTCTTCCGCTTGTCGGGAGAATTCCATTAAAATCATTTTATTGATGCAACACCTTGGTAGCTTGAATGGAGCCTTGCCAAAACCGAACAGCCTGATGTAAGTAGTTTTGAGGTATTGAATAAACCAACTCCCCCATTATTCAATAAAATCCATGGCTTCCTTAGTCAATATGAAGCCTACATCTCCTATCAATCGGTTGATAACCACATACAGGAAGGCATCGTTTACTCTTTTAAAAATGATTTTCTGCCTTCTTAAGTTCCAATTGGTCATAGTATTTATAGACTCTCTTCTCTCCAACTGCTTCCCCAAGAAATCCTATTGTGTTTAGGCCTAGGAATTTTCCCATTCTTGTAGCACAATATATTACATAGGAACTCATGTAGAATGTCTTGGTGTCCTTCACCTTAGTGAGTTGATTGTGAATGGCATTGGAAATCATTTGTCCCTAGTCTAAATACTATTTTACTTCAAGAACAATCTAAATAAAAGAGACCATCCAGTTCTTTAATGCATGTGAGTCTTCCTGCCCAAATGCCCTAGATAGCAATGTAATAATCTCCCCCACTTCTGTAGAGAAGTTAGACCTCTTAGCCTTGGCATCCAGTTTCTTTATCAATTTCTTCTCTGCTTTCAAGCACCTCTTATTGATATATCTTAGATTACCCTCAACATATGCCTTATATTTCTGCAATGCCTCAAATTCTGTAATGATTTTGAGGCTAGGATTAGGAGGCAAGTCAAAGAGTAGCCTTACATTCTCGGTGTTAGATTAATTATTTCAATCCCCCAAGGATTAATACATTTCATCTGGATTGGGTTGTAGGCATGAGCAGTGGCTAGTATAAAATCCAAACATTACACAACTATGGGGAATGAAGCTACATAGCCAGTCTTGAATTAGCAATCTTTTTGGCCCTCAGACTAGAATCATCTTAAAAGGTATATTTCAAAAATTGTTCAAGATCAATGTGGCCTACCAATGTATCAGTTATCTTTGTTACCTCTGACCCAAACTTTGATGGGGCTGTATTTCCATGGAACTTATACTTCAATGTCAGAATAAGCTGTTATGGATTCAATCTCTTAGGTTTTTGTCCCCTTTGTACCACTTCGGTGCAAATATCTTCTTATGAATCAGACATTTAATAGACTTACAACCATGAAATTCATTAGG
Source organism: Sequoiadendron giganteum (assembly GCA_007115665.2). NCBI lineage: Eukaryota > Viridiplantae > Streptophyta > Pinopsida > Cupressales > Cupressaceae > Sequoiadendron > Sequoiadendron giganteum. Next base: position 624,387,807 of record CM021106.1, on the reverse strand, counting down.
CAGAAGGAGGAATACAAAGAGTTAGGCATTAAATACATTCCATGTTAAAATCCATTATCCTCAAAAGAGTACTCATTCTCATATATTTTGTGATTTTTAGAGCTCGAGATCAAAATTTGGTACCTGGAACATGACCACTACAAAACCCCCTTACCATACTATGAAACATTAGAATCGGGTTGAAAGTCAATACTTGAACTCTGCAAAATATGTATTGGAAGTCAGGATCGGAATGAAACTCAACATTGGAACTTTGAAAATGGAGCTAGTTCAAGTTTCGCTTTGAAGTCCGATCTCGACGAGAGGGCATAAGTCAAAATCAGGATATAACCTAGCATTAGAACTCAATATGGCATCAAGGGTCTGGTTTTTTTTTCAGGTCTGATCCCAAAAGTAATGTGAAAATAAACATTAGAACAATAGTTGGCATTGGAACCCTCCTCAAGGTAAGAGGTTAAGGTTTAGTTTTAATTTCGATATTCGACTAAGAGCCAGAAGTTGGGATCGGGTTGGAACCTAGCACTAGACCAATCAATTTGGTCAAAGTAAGGTTTCGTTTCGATGTCCAATCCTTACCAAAGGTTAGAAATCAGAGTCGAAAAGGTGGTAGGAACTAGAAGTAGATGAAGGTGCATAATTATGGTTCAATTCCAAAACCTGATCCTGCAACATGTGCGATGATCAAAATCAGAATATGGTCAAACACGAGGGTGACATTAATTTTAGAACCCTATTTTAAAGAAAATAGATCCAATACTTAGTAAACTTGGTAGCTTTGAGGAGCAGAAACAGGAAAACCTAGGATTTCAACTTATATTTGTAAATTCGACGGTACAGAAACCCTAGAAAAACTATGGTTTTGATAGAACAAAGAAACCCACGCATGGAAAATGAGACACAACAAAAACAAAAACAACAAAATCCCAAAAGAGGAAAGACACAAATGAACCAAATGACGATAGAAAACCAAAAAACAAGTAAACACAAAACCAACGAAACAAGAAACAAAGGAAGTGAGAAAACAAGCAAGAAAACAAAAAGGAAATGATCAAGAAACATGAAAATGAGAAAGGAAAACCTCTACCTCAAAAATCGTGACACCAAAACCAAAGATGTTCAATAAAAAATTGCAACACTCGAATTTGTGCCCCAATTCTCTGCACCGCTCTAGCTCTTTTCATTGAAAACATAAAGAAATTATGAGCTAAAATTGAGAGACACTCAGAATATAAACTGGTTCATGCGTGCAAACTAACTACCATTACTGTGGAGTAGGTTGGACCTCGAAATCGGGGGGACACTAATTAATGAACAATCACAAAATTCACAAGGTAAGTTGGAAGTCGGGATCGAGAAGGAACTTAACACAAGAAGCTTCAAAGAGTGCATGGTTTCGTGATAGTTCTGAAACCCAAACCCAATAGGAAAAAAGCACAATGGACGTGAGAATTGGGATTGGGAGGGAACTAGGAACATGAACCTTGGAAAGGTTTTGGTTTTGGTCCGATACTTGATTCTGAAACAGACAAGAAAAAGAAAGAATCAAAGATCGAAGTCAAGATGGAAAATGGAACTCAAACCTCTGATAGGTGCCTAGTGCTGGTTCCATTTTGAAACCCAATTTTGACAAACAAAAAGATGGTGAATAAGTGGAGATTGGAATCGAGATGGAACAAGGAAATGAACCTTCAAAGAGTGCAAAGTTCAAGTTTATTCTTGAAACCCAAATCCGCCAAAGAAAAACAAAACAAGGAAGAAACACAATGATCATAATCAAGACAAAAATGAGAACTCACACTTTTTGAAGGTGCAAGGTTACAGTTCTAGTCTGAAACCTGACCCCGAAAACACAAAACAAAACAAGGCTTGGAAGAAAAAGATAACTCCCAAAGCTAGAACAAAAACACCAAAGACAAAAAAAACCAGAAGGGGAACCCATTTTGACCAAAAAGAAAATATTGTGGTTATGCAAGGCATAACACATCTCATCCTTAATAATTTTTTTGGAGTTGGGCCACTTCATGTAAAAACTAAAAAAAATACTTTAGCTTTTGCAACACAACCCTGTACATCCTTAAGGTTTTCATGAAACTTGTTATGTGCAATAACACATTTCTCCCTTATTTCCATCAATTTTCTATCATTCACCTTTTTATCAATATGCTTCTCTAGTTTCTCCTTCAGATCACTAGAGTATTATTTAAATGAATCAAGCAAAAAACTTCAAATTTTGCATACTAGATAAGGAATTATCTATACTTGCACTGAGTATGCTTTCTTGTAGCACTTTCACTGCTTCACCAATAAGATCTGTAGTCTTTTGATGAGTTTAATTTTTTTACTTCCAAGAAGAGGCATGGAACACATCACCTAATTGAATCTTGTGCAATGGAGAAATCTTATCCATATCTACTTGCCCTTGTTGCATTGGAAGTTGTAGTAGCTAGGTAGACACAACCGACAAGAATTGGAGTTGCATACTTAAAAAATTCTTGAACAAATATCTAGAGGTACCAGAGGATTCTCCAACCATCTTCACGTTCTCCTCTACATCCTTATTTTCCAAAGCATTTTCTTTGTCACCAATGCTGACTTTTGTATTTTCATCATTTTTCTCAACAATGACTGGTTTTTCCTCTCCTTCTTTTCCTCATCAACTGATTCTTCTTTGTTAGCCGAAGGCATATTTGTCTCCGAGTTGGATTGTATTTCTTCTCCAATGATCCTTTATGGTTCTAGAGGAGGTGAGTTGTGATCTATAAGGGCATCCTCCCTTTATGCTTCAGTGACATTTACTTTTTTGATGTTATTTTCCCCCATTAGAGGAGAATCACTAGTAGTACCTTCTTTTGTAGTGTTCTCACCACCGATAAAAGTCTCTTTTGCAAAATTTTCTTCCACATTCGAAAGAGTGTCATCCTACACATTCTCCTCTTCTTTTCCATGATCATGTTGAGTATCTTCTTATTGTGCTTCTTCTATAACATTAACTTTTAGAGCTGACATATCATCATGTATTTCTTCTTCACTATTTGGATTTAGTCCTTATCTTTGTGCCAAGTCTGCAACCTTCTCCATAGTTTCATTTTGGATCCTTTCAAGATCATTCTAATCTCTGCTCATAAGGCTATTTACCCTTTTATTTGTTCGAAAATCCTTGTACACCTGAGCCAATGTAGCTTTATGTTCATCTGAGAGGGGTGCACTAACTTTTTCCAAAGCAAAAGATCTTAACTTTTCTTCTTCATCGATGGAATCCTATCTTCTAGCATATAGTACATTTCTCAACTCCACAAGAAATTATTTTTCAATATCCTTCATATTCACTTCAAAAGTAACAATGCATTTTACAACTGCTTCTTCTATAGTAGCCTTATAACATCATCTGCTGTAGTATACAAAGAAACAATTTGCTATAACATCTCATACTCTACAATACAATTAAATAAAGCATCCAATTTCATGGGGCTATGTTGCCTTATTGGAGGGGAAAACTTACTCTTCTTTTTCTTTGCTTCTAGTGACTACTTACTAGATTCTGATTTCTTCTCCATCATTCGTATCTTATAGGCTTCCTTTTCCTTCTCTATCTCTGCTTCGTTATTAGTGTCCACAATGTCAGCCTTTTGTCTCTTCCCGTTGGACCCTTCTTCAAATATACCAGATCTTTTTTAGATTAAAGGTTTTGTATCTTCTTCTTCTTCTTCCTCTTCTTCATCAACATTGAGACTGATTTTTTTTTTCTCTTATCTTTCAATTTTACTCTTCTCCTTTCAAGGCTTGTTTATTTTTATTTTTCTAGAGAGGCCTTTTCTTTCTCAAGAAATTTTTGGAGCTTAGACGAATGTGTTTTCTCCTTGATCAGAGCGCTTGTAGACTCTTTTCTTTTCTATCATATGATAGGATTAGTCCTAGAGGAATTAGGGGCAATTAGAGGGGTGGTAGTTGTTCTACCGGACCTTCTTCTGCTAGATTTTCCTTCTAGTGAGCCAAACATGGCTTTAGCCTTCTCTACTTGTTCCTTTGTAAGGTCCATTGCCTCCACAACCTGTGCAGTCATCTTCTCAATAGTATTCTTTATCTTTTTTTCCTTTATTCCATATGAACTTACATGTAATCCCTTCGTAGGTGTCATATATCTCATGAAAAGTGTCTCTAGGTTTTCTCAGCATAAGGTCAACCAAGCCAATTATTTCCTTTTCTTCAACTTCACATCTCATTTTTGGGATCCACACAGTTCTAGGCTCAACGACCTCCATTATGCAAAAATCCTTGCTCACCGTGAAAATAATGTCATTCTTGTATTTTCCACCACACTTTTTGGTATCCTTTCTCTTGCATGCATCTTTTCTTGAAAAGTCTTAAAGAATCCCTAGAGAGCTTTCTTCTATGCATCAAAATCTCCCAATCTCAATAAATGATCTCTGATTTGATGTGCTATAGGTGTATCTTTCAACCACACTATGTTTCTTGTACCAAGAACCTCATTCAAAAAGTAAAATAGTAAATAGATGATCAAAGTATCAAATTTGAAGGGATACTTTGGGTCCTTAGTATTTTGCAAGTTCTCCATTAATTATGCTCTTAACAATTTGCACAAATCATAATATGCACCCTTCACAACCATTTCATGTGCCATGTAGATTGCAGTTGCTGATACTAAATATTCCTTGTTAGTGAAGTATAATTTATAGATGATCATCATTGAGGCATACTTAATTGCTGAATTTCTATTATCTTTGATCGTCAGGGATCTCCTATCATATTTTGCACCAGTTAACTCCATCACTAATTCATTCTTCACTGACTTCAGTGTTGGAACTTGTCTGGTTGAGCATAAGATAGTAACAACCCTAATCACTTCCTTGTTTATCAAATATGGTATATCCAACTACATGAATTTTTCATGGATTCAGCTCAATGTATACTTAATCCATTCTTCAACATAGCAAAAGTTTGGAAAATTAGTCCAAACATCTAGGTTTTTCTCTGCCAAACCCTCAAATTTTGGTTTAAACTCAAAATCAGCTCTGGTGGGTTCATTCTACCACACATCAACCAAATTTGTACGATTATACTCTTCCAACTTAGCATGAATGTAAATCCTCACATCCTCAGTGTGGAGTACACCATATGGAATATGTGAAAATGCACCATCCAGATCATCCACCATGGATTTTTCAGGATTCCGTTTGAATTTAGGGTGAGGATGATCCACTACCTCACCTACTTGTGGTGTATACATTTACAACACTTTAAAGTATTTCTAAAAGACTCAGGGCAAGATAGAAGTCTGTAAATACCTTTAGATCGCTTTTCAGTTAGGGTTTTGTGTGCAAGATCACTAGAATGCTTCACCTTTCTCTTCACTACTCTTCTTTACTCAAATTATCATTTGCAAATTAAATTGGATTGAATATGAAATCACTTATAAAGCTTTTACACTAACCTAATTTTCATTGAATACACATTTTGAAAAGCTGGTAAAAACCCTAACTATATGCATAGTCAAATTCAAATGCTCCACAAATTCTACGACTCAACATTTTCCACCGGTTCTTTCACCAATAGGTTAGCCATGTCAACCTACACCTTATTCTAATGTGCTGAAGCATCAAAACCATTCCTCTTGGAAAGGGATAAATGATCTTCTCTGAATACTCCCCCTAAGCCAAAGCTTTCTACTTAGTTTCCAAAGGAAACATCTGCACCAAAGGTTGGTATAGACTCAAGATTAGTCTCATTGTCTTCCTTATTTCTCCAAATTTTGTCCATCTCTTTCTTCATCTCTACTGGATCGACCTTTTTCATCGGATCATTCTTCTTTACCAGATTGTTCTTACTTCTGCAAAATTTAGAAATGTGTTATGGTCTATTATAATTGTAATGTGACAACATTTTGAACAAGTTTTCTTCCATCCATTCTGGATCCACATTGATTAACTTTATGCACAACTCCATTGTATGCATAATAGTAACCAAATTGAAATATTGAAACCTCATACCATTGTTATAGTCATTCATCATTTGACTTCTGCATTCACTAGCCTTACGACCAAATCTTTTGTATGTAAAGCACTAATCAAGGAAAGATTGAACATTTCGATTCATTCTGCTTCTACATTCCATAGCCTTATGTCCAAATTTATTGCAAGAATAACATAAACCATTAAAATATAAGTACCTTTGAACATTTGGTTGTCTGATAGGTGCTCTTTTGAAGTCTTTCCTTTGATCCCGAACCTGCTTTCCATTACTCTTCTTGTCCTCAATCTTCTTTTGTTCATTGTTCTTCTTTTTAGAGCTTGGTGTCTGACCTGCCTTTGAACTTTCTCCTTTTTCAAATCCCAATCTACCTTTATCTTTAGAATTCTTATGATTTGCAATCATTGTATCAAGAATTATAGAGCTCATCTTGAATTTATCTTCTTGATTCTTTGCTTTCTCCAAATCTGATCTCAAGGTCACAACTTATTCAAGTTTTGAACATCCTTCAATTTTTTTTTTCATCTTAGCATTTAGGAATTTTTCTACTCTTTTTCCTTCTTCAAATTACACTTTCAGATTGGTAATTGCTCATTAACCTCCTTATGTCTTTCTATGAATTTATTGATTTGTTCTCTTGATTTTCTAATGCATTCATTTTGCTTCCTTGATATTTTCCTTCAGATCTTTGTTCTCACTTTTAGTCCTTTCCAAATCTTCAAGGGCCATTCTGAGTTCTCCATTCATGTCAACCATGAAGTCTGTTGCAAGGTGTGCACCCTTGGTATCCTTGTGCTATGCACCATAGTGCTTAGGTTCATGTCATGGATTAACTACCTCCTATGGAATCATCAACTCTGGAAATTGTATCTAGCATTAATAGGTTAATCTTTTGGTGCAATGACAATCATCTTTCCAACAATTGGTATCAAAGTTTGGGTCATGGGTTCGAAAGCCTTGCTTGCTTTGGTGGGGGATTGTTGCAAGGTGTGTGCCCTTGGTATCCTTGTGTTGTACAGTGCAACACTTGGGTTCATGACATGGCTTAACCGCCTCCCATGGAATCATTAACTCTACCAATTGTATCAGGCATTAATAGGTTGATCTTTTGTGTAATGACAAATGTCTTTCCAACACAGTCTTCTTCAGTGAATCCAATAGCAAGAATTTATTGTGGAGGAGTAGGATATCTTCTAAGATCCATGCGTTCAAACTCCAAGACCTTCCTCAAGTGGTTAAGCTTCTTCCAAGGAACCAAGCTCTGATACCAACTTTTGAACACCCGAAATATTGAGGGGGGGGGGGGTGAATCAGTATTCTCTGAAACCACTTCAACATTTAAACATTCATTCCACATAGAATATTCAATTTTTAGTTAGAAAGGATAGCATGAAATCAACCATCAAAATCACATAACACATGAACACCAAATTTTTATGTGGAAAACCCAAAAAGGGAAAAAACACGGTGAGGATTAGCTCACAATATATTATAATCGGTTATAAGATATTACATAAATGCTCACTACAGATGGAATCCCTATCCTAGTGGAATTACTACCCACAAAAATAATAAAATATAGAAGAGAGAGGTGGCACACAACCATAATGAACTGTTACAAATGCATCTACAACATGCTAGAATATGGTTCCACTGAAGCTCAATATACAAATTCAACACACTTCATATCACTCTGCTCTAACACTCTACTATGTTATATATTCACATCAATTTCATATAATTCAAATAAAAAATACTTGTGTTCACTCACTACAACATCAAAATGAACTTACAAATATATCCATCACATCCACAAACACCTACAACATCGCTTAGGCTGGCCTAATTAGATGTATCATGCAAAATATAACTTGTCGGCCCCAAAACATACTTCATGCCACAAAAAAAGCTTATAACAAACTAAAATACATTGGCATGGACCTATATTAGCTCCCATATAACACATCAACACTTATTTAAACTTTTCATACCCTTAAACTTATTTGGTCAACACTGTTGGAGACCTAACATCCAAATTCACCAATTGATCAACCACAAACAAACATATAGAATCAAAAATTCATTCCACTTGGATCTTAGGTGCACCTGACACCTGTAAAAGCCTCCACAAACCCACAATACAAAATAGTATTCTACGGTGAAGTGAGTATTGATCAAAACATACATTCTACACTGGAAAACACTGTCACTGGTAGATTGATATACTATCATACATAACTTCTTCACCAAAGGAACAAAATACATGAAACTTTGGATTCAAATTCCTTTGACATCAAATTTTTTTTCCTTGGAACCACAGAGCAAGATTCTTCAATCCGAACTAATGCGGATCAAAAAATCGGATGCCTTGTACACTAAAATCTATGTTTTGACATAGTCAATTCAACTTATTGTCTACATCGGATCAAACCTTCTTACAACTATTCATTGGATTATCATTTATATACATACTCATGCTTCACCAAATTATTTTCACATCAATCTCCATACAATGCTGACATCAATGACGACATTGCATACTATACAACTCATGCTCATACTCATGTTGCTAGTAGACATATCAATGAAAAACTCCACAAACTTCCAAAAATAGAGTACCGCAAGGCTAGAAGAGGGGAAGATATTACAAGTGCAAGTTGAACCTTTTTTAAGGGAACACTTACAATGGTTGCACTAAAAGATTCAAAAGCTTCTTCTATATTCATTTATGTTGAAAAGATAATTTATTTATACAAAGTTTTTAGAAATTAGATAAAAAATACTCTTTCCTAAGAATTGTAATATTTTTTTACTATTTCTTAGTTTAGTTTAAATTAGTTTCTAATTTATTAAGTAAATTAGATTTAGATTACTTTCTTTACATTCCTTGCAAATAGATTAAGTTCATCCAAAATATTCTATTTATAACACCAAAGTAAAAACATGGTATAGATTTCATTTGAAAAGCCACATGGAGTTTTTATATACAAGAGGCTAATTAATCACATTTAAAATTGAAAAAGAACAAAAAGGAAGAACTACATAGAAGGTCTCTTGAATGCATTTTAGAATTGCACATTTAGATAAAATCATTCAAAATATTTTAAAAATATTTTTTTGGATAAAAAATCCCTCAATACCATCATGAGACATTTAACGAGACATCAACAAATTGTCAAAAGAAACCATCACAAAAATTAAAAGCATTAGAATCACTCTCTATATTTTCTTATCCCTCTTACGCCAAATGTGTCTAGGGATTAAGAAAAAAATAGATTAATTTTGTTTGGGAAAAATACAAGAAAAAATGCACCTTCTTGGGCACATTCGAGAAGAGAACAAATAACAATGGATAAGAGAAGTCTTGCATAAGAGAGAACAACTCATTAAAGTTATTGGAACCTGTCTTGTAGTAATAACATTCAAACAAGCTATAAGAAAACATGCAAACATACCAATGGTTCAACATCCAATCACACAAAACAACCCAATAATCCAACATCCAACCCTTCCTCCTCATGAAGCGAATGATCTTGGTGGTTTCATCCATATTAATGATTACATTTTCACTCACCAAACTCCCCAAGTTCATGAAGAGGTTAGTCATCTCAAATTTCTATCTCTTGATTGGATTTTGAGATGAGAGCAAAAATAGATTGGGTTCTAACCATTATGCAAGGGTGCAATGAAATTCAATTCTTTGAGTCCACATCATTACTTTTACGATGATTACAATTTAAAATATCACACATTTTGGTAAACATGACATAAGGAGAAAAAATTTCTAGAGTAGCTTTTCTCATTTCCATCTTATTTCTATCCATGTTTTTCACCTTCCCCTCTTGTAATCCCATTTATTTTTTAGTATCTATGATACCCCAAAAAATCTCAAGATTGGTAGCACAAAAAGGACACAGTTCCATTTTTAAACTATAACTACATAATTTGTTCAATACATCACACTAATCCCTTTACACTTATTTGGAATACGTATGATTATTAAGACATTGATTCAAATGGAGAACAAAAGAATCACACAACTATTAATACCAATAGCCTAGTTTGGAGTTGATATAATGTGCTTCAATCAAACCTATATCAAACTAAAACAAAAAGGGTCCTTGTCTATTTAGAAATACACCAACAAGGTCATTCTATAGAAAACTACAAAGACAACCATCCAAATCACAACATAGAGTAAGCCACTTAAAAATGACTTAGAAGAAGCTTGACCAAATTAAGAATACCCTCATGCAACCTTTCAAGATGAGAAAAATATAACACAACAAGTTCTTGAAATATTCCTTGAAGAAAGAACCAATGGGGTTACTCAACCATCACACATTGAAAAAGATCCATGATCCAACGGATTAGGAATCTTGAAGCTAGAAGTACTGATTAACCAATTCACAATTCTAGTCAAGAAAATAAAATGCTAAGGTCTCCAAGGTGCCAATCTCACACTAACCCTTTCATAATTGGGTCTATGTAACAAACCAAAGGGTAGCCTAACTACCTCCTTATGTCAAACATATGCCACAACAAAATTAATAAGGTTTTCATGCCCCCTTGCTATTATTAGGAAACATTAAAATATTCTTCAACTAGGTGAGATACATGCCATACACAATCAAACTCAAACAATCTCACTCCTATCAAAATGTAAACATAACGGTGTTTGGATATCTAATTGTATTTATGTATCGACAACCCAATGTGCTTTTCCAAACACAAAAAGTGCATCAAGATTCCCCAATATGGTTGATGTTTAGGGGAACAACTTCCTCCATGAAAAAATCCTTTTTGGGGACATACCCCAATATTTTAAGAAGCCTTTGGACCTCAACATTTATAACATCATGTTACCAAATCCTCTCCCCAAACTTATAAAATTCAAGGAATTAGGCAATCCCAATTCACATATTAAATATTATGCCATGAATGTGTAGGAACTCCTCCCTTGGGATGGGAAAATATGGTAGCACAAATTTTCTAAATTTTTTGGAGGGCATTGCTTTGGATTAGTAATATCATCTCCCAAGGGCATTCATTCATTCCTTTTTCCAGATCATTGGTATTTTTCACCACCTTTGACATTAAAAAAAAAGGTAAAATAGGGATTTAATAATTCCTAATCATCAAACAAGATGCTAATAAGTAAGTGGCACACTTTATCACATGGTGGAGGAAAGTCCTCTATTTTTGAACAAGTGTACCAAATATGGATCATAGGGAACTATTCGATCTCTTCTAACATTCCCTTAATAAGGATGCATGTGAGAAGGTTCATAAAATATCTTACAAATATTATGAAGAGTCTCTCCAAAATATTCTAAGAATAAACTAATCCATCATTTATAGTGAAAGATAGGAATATGGTGCTAATAGAAGGTTAGTGACAAAAGATAACAATCACCCCATATGCCTAAAATCTGAAAGAACAACACTTGCGATGCAACTATAGATGGAGCTATAGACATCTCACCACCCAAGAACAATAATAACCTTAACTACAATAACTATAGTGGTGACAATAATTATTCAACCTTGGGGAACCAAAATGTCAATGTTGTTGATTATCCCTTGTGAAATAATTATGAACAAAGAGGAAAAGTAAATAACATACCATAGAACAAAAATTAGTATGAGCCTTATCAGAAACCTTAGGACTATGATACCAACAATTATAGCTCATTCCTTAAGAAACATTTACATGCCACTAATTCATGTTAGGAGTACTAATGATTCATAACATATCTCCCAAGGGAAAAAACATCTATTTATAGATAAGTTCCTCCACTCTCTAGAAAAATCAATCAAACCATGGATATAAACATCATTGATGATTTCCAATGAAGATAATATAGTAGTAGATAAAGCCAACACATAAGTGATAACTCATCACATGGCCACACATTTATAAGTTATTGAATATTTCATCATATTAGGGAGTGTTAGGTCCAAAAATACTCATCCACAATCCTAGAAAATTTCTTACCCTCAAGGCTAGGTATATGCAATCAAGAAAGAAATATGGGGTTCATCAATAGACTATGGATGGTCAAAGGATAAAAATGAGAGTGGGTTGTCTCTCTTGCACTTTGGGCTCAAATTAAACATGGGAGGGATATTATCAAAGGTGTCCTTAATAGGACCACACATCAAATAAAATATATTACAACAATTAATAGCAACACCCAATGCACACTTGACCCCAATTATTATCACTAGGTCAAAGAAAAACTAACCGTGTATAACCTCTTCTATATATATGATAACACCTTACATATGCACCTACGGATAACAATAGTTCTAAAATTCATTTATAGATTATTTAATTTTATATTTCTTACACATGGCAAGGTGTAAACATACTAGAAATGATTATATGATGATATAACATTTTGGGGTTTGTATAAAATAGTTCCCTGGTTTGTAATACTAAATCACAAACATGTATTCTCTAATCTACACTTTAATCCTAATTTTAATAGGATGAAGGTGATTAAAATTATTTAATGACTGAACTTTCATCAATGTGGATTGGTGCCTATTCTATTAGACAATAGAGTCATGAAGGAAGAGGAAAGAGATTCCATTGGGTGAAATATCAATAGAATTTGGTTTTATTTACATGCAAATCAAATATTATATTATATGTGATGGAAATACTTAGTAATCCATCTTATAAATACAATAACCCATATAAAAATGAGGGAAGACCCTTACAAATTATTCGTAATTAATTAGAAGTCATCACTCTTTATCTAATCCCTATTACAATTGCACCAACAAATGTGGTGAGAGACATATTCCCCCGAACCATTAAAAATTACCATGGAGACATATCGATACGTGGATATGTGCATTTAAAAAACCATTATTACTCTTCACAAGATGTGTCCTTCATTTAAAACCTAGACATATAGCATTTGATACCCTAAAATATACTGTAGACCTTCCTAGACCAAAAAAATTGGCTCAATGACCATCCCTTTTAATGTAAAATGAGCAGATATTTATACTTTTTCATTTCTCATGTTTAGATACTTGTGGAAGATTTGGAAACACATGGAATCCATGGACCTGGCATGTATGATTCATCCAAATCATGGATTTCACATGTGGAATAGTATCTAAGTCCATGGAACACTAAAAAAATGATAGAGATCCATGTCATAGGTTGAGTTGGGTGGAAAGAACCCCAATGAAAACATTTATGGAGACATGGTTGCCTTTGCAATCATTGAATGAATCTCTATATGAAAATGTGCCTATTAGATTGAATAGATGCATTTAAGGTGAGAAAGGGAAAAAAAGTACCTATAAGGTCAAATTTAATGTCAATGGAGTGATGGACAAGTTGTAGAAGTGGTGAAAATGCGTTTTGAGGGTTTGAGGTTGAAAATAGAAAGTTGATAGGTTTTTAGGTCTAGGAGGCACCTTTGAACCAAATCCAAAAGTGTAGGGTAATTCTAAAAATTTAGTGGAAGAAAATGAGTGAATGTAAATGGTGGGAGTCAGGCAGTGGAAGGAAACATGGAATTGAGACTAAATACATAAGTGTAAGGCTCTCCTTAAGGTTGGGGCTTGACGGAGGGAAGGGAAATGAAGAAAGTTATATTAGGTGTTGTGGGTTGGAAGAAAGTCAGGATTGAGAGAGAGAAATGATTAGGTCGTACGTTCAGAAGAGGAACTAGGATGGGGGACAAGCTAAGCATGAGATTTGAGCCTTGGGGGAACTAGGGACTTGGGATATGTGGATAAAATCCAAGGGTGAAAGGTCCTTTGGGAGTTAAAGGTTTGAAGGGACATGAATATTAGGCTTCAAGGGAAGAACTAAAATTAGAATGGGTAAACAATAAATGTAGACAATGGGATTGGGAAAGACTTGGAATTAAGGAATTAGTAACCAATTATGAGGTTTCTTAGGATTTCTAAGCTGTAGTTGGAATGAAAAATAGAGAGGGGTCGAGAGTAAAAAAAAATTAAGGACTAGGGAATAAGATGTAAGAGATGAAGATTATCTCAATACCCAAGACCACCTGCAAAAACAATGAAAAACTTCTACAAGAGAGTATGCAAGAATATGAGCTTGCTTGATGTTAAGACCTATCAAAGTGATGATGAGGTATGAATTATGTTACATATGTGTACAATGACCTTCCTTATATAAGAAAGGTGAGGAATATGATTGAACATGATTGTGACATGTGTCTTAATTCTATGACATGAGATGACTAAAAAACTAACTACCTAGGAATCATGTAATAAAGCTAGAAAAGATAAGTTGTAGAAAATCCAACTAAGACTTCTAGAAAGAATATTATATCCTAAGTAAACTTAATCATGTAAAATATTTTATATTCACACCAACACCCCCTTAAGTGCAACTTAGGGAGAAGAATATTATGCAAATGATGAATTTTTTTGCAAAGATGCAAGGATGGGTCTTGGCTACAAGGCCATGTTAGGTACCCATGTACAATGCAAATACAATATCTTAAAAATAGAGAAAAGGAGAAAACCCAGTGGGACAAAATTGCTCTCCAAAAGAGAGAAAATAAACAATCATATGAGGAAGGATAGAGGACTTCATGATAGCCCCCAAGTACACCATCCATCGCATATATACATTACAAAAGCCAACCCATAAAAGGGAAATAGAGAGACTATGTAGCCCCCCCACAATGTATAATCACCTACAAAAATGACAAGTTCATGAAGATAAAACATGATCCAATGTCGACAAATAATTTATCTCCCTTTTGGAAGAAACAAAACCAAGTACAAATGTAGGTATTCTTCCCATTTCAAATAGGAATTGAAAGAAAGAAGCATGAATGCGTATGATGATGTCTCTAAAATTTCTCATGTGTCTCCTTGTCCACTAAAGATGAAGATGCCACTATCAAATTAGGTACATTCCTAATCAAGAAGAAGGTGACAAACCGGGACACTACAAAAAATGATGTTGAAAAAAATCCAAAGACAAATATGGTTTGACAATAGTTGTGCAATGACTATCAACAAAGAGGAGAGATAACCCCTCAAATGTGTCCTCAAAATCTAAAATTTGAGACTCCACAAACAAGGATGCAATATTTGATAAATAGGAATCCCAATCAGGAAGACAATGAGATACTTGTGGAAATGAATCATTGGAAGTTCTCAATGAATAATCAACACAAGATGAATGGTCTTACTGAACAAGAATGATGGAAGCCTCAATCAATGAATCTGCATAATGAATCATTGAAGGTGAAGGTACAACAATGTATCTGATGGAGGAGTATCTGAAGAACCTTTGTCATCCTCATCTAAAGATTCAAAGCATTAAAACCATTGCATAGTAGTATAATCATAGGGTATCCTATCTAAAGAATGAAGAGGCACATGATGTTCTTAAACATGATCATCTAGGAATGGTGGAGTATCAAGATCTCCATATATCTCCCATGTTTTAGTTTAAAGAGTATAAGAACAATCAAAATGATCAATAACTTTCAAAATGTCATCATCAACATGCATTGCAATAACCTCTAAGACATCATACCTTTTGCAACTCCAAGAAATTTTTTGTATACCTTTATTTGGAGGGGGAATGAAACCATACAAATGTGGCAACAATTGAAGTGATTAGAGATGGCTTATGATGCCATCTATCCATTTTTTATAGTTTCTCATTTCCAACATAATTAGAGAAGGATGGAATGAAAACCCCATAATGAAGTATGATAGATCTCCACAATTACAATGAAATTAACTTTCAAAAGCAATTAGAAGCAATCAAAACTAAAAATATAATTGAAAATGAAGTCCCCCCACAAAGAAAACTTCTCTAAGAGACATGATGTCCAAGTTATTAACTAGAAAGAAAGTATGCAAAAATATGAATAAATTGTACTTTGGGCTGAATTTTAAAAAAGTGCATGAACCAAATGAAAGAGCTCCAAAATACCTTCCAAATGAAACTTGAATCACCAAAAACAAAGAAATTGACATAAAGTTACGAGCTCGGAGGTCCCAAGGGGAGATCTAACTTCACTTGCTAATAATTTGTACCTACAACAAAATCTGGAAAAAATACCTACACCACTGCGAAGTTCACGGAACCAACTTTCTAGCCATATCTCGTTTGCATAATTTTGGTATCATGGAAAAAAGTATGCAAAATTTAAAAAAAGGCCTATATGAGGCACTCTGCAAGCTAAACAGGGGCAAAATTTGATCACTAAACCGATGACAAATTTTTTCCCCTAGGGCTAGTGTGTGGTTCTCCATGTGACTGTGCTTGGTTATGGGGCAAAAAATAATAGCGCCACCCTTGGTGGCGTATTGGCGGAGGAGCAGTAGCGGGTGCTTGTGCCACC